>JAPSGF010000089.1:2037894-2061665 GCA_035772895.1 Perdix hodgsoniae
AGCAATATTTATGGATTTGGAACAACTTTACCTATGTTTATCATAGGCTATATCTTACGACATAGGCTGTTATATTTGTCTTAGTCAAATTTCAGATCAGAAGAAGAAAATCGTGCTGCACTAACACTTCTGGAGAGGTAAGCTGTACATATATATGTAAAGTAACTTTTTCAATTTGTTGAAAAAAAAAATCAGTACTGGAATACCAAAGTTTGATTTTTTATGGATCCATTCTTGTCTTTCAGTGAGGTCCTGAAAATCCTACAGATTGGTATCATCCATGCAAAACATAGGGGAAGACTGAGAAATCGATGTTTGAGAAACTCTTATGTATTTCATGAACACAACACCTGTTTTTTAGTCATTGTGTTAATTTACATTCAGCTCACTGGAAAGATCACTTTTTACTAATTTCAAATCACATTTATTACTCAATTACTGAAACTCTGCATTGCAGTTATTTGAAGGTGACCTGAAATGAACTTTTGCCATCAGGAACTTGTTTAGCCATTTTTCCTTTGAAACATGAAGTGGAATTTAAATGTCATTTTACCAAACTTAGGTATTTCCTTCCTTCCTTCCTTCCTTCCTTCCTTCCTTCCTTCCTTCCTTCCTTCCTTCCTTCCTTCCTTCCTTCCTTCCTTCCTTCCTTCCTTCCTTCCTTCCTTCCTTCCTTCCTTCCTTCCTTCCTTCGTTTTAATTTTCTATCATTTCATTAAACTACTTTCTTGGAAAAATAAATGTTCTTATACTTTTGTGATGCTTTTGTGCAGTTTTCATTTTCTCAGAAGCAATACAAGAAAAACACAGATAGTCCTGGAAGCTGAATTCTCCTTCTGTGATGTAAAATGGGCAAAAAAAAAATCTACCAAATATAGTTTTAGGATGACTTCCTACGCAGGAAGAAAACTCTGGTTGTATAGTAGCAGAATCATCTACAGATGATTTCAAAAATTGCAACAGATTGTGACATGCTTCTAAAGTGAAATGAGATAAAGTAGTTTGGTGAAAATTAAATTCTGATTAGTATATAATGTGAACATAAGACTTTGATAAAAAATTCTCAAGAGCATTATAACTCTCTGTTCATTCTTTTCTTGAAGCAGGTTTTGAAAATAAATTCTTTCTGAGATTAAGGAGAACAATGACAACAGAAAATCTTCCCTTATCATAGTAGTTATAAGGTTGGCAAGTTCTGAAAACTGTTTATGAGCTAAATGTCCAAGTAACATGCTAGCTTGTAATGTTACTTTTACAAATGAACAATATGGTAGAGGACTTATTTCCTGATAAATGAGCAAAACTTAGCAACAAATAATGACATTGTTGACACATATATCAGCTTTTTGTTAAACAAATTCATTCAGTACTGCACGTGATCTAGCAGTTAGCTGTAATCCAGTCTCTGAGTTTTGCTTTCAGTGACACTGATGGAAGTTTTGTGGCAAACTATCAGGATCTCACCATATGCTGCGGTCCTGATGAGCCCATTGCCACTGCTTGTCCAATTATGAAAAGCTCTGGGAGTAAGAGCTTGTGCCAGTTAAAAATGTCACTAGAAAATTAAAGGCCAGATAAGGGTACTTCTTTGGATCATTTTGCTGAAGATGTGGGGATGGAGGATTTAAATCCAAATGAGTTAAATTAAGTAACAGAAGCAGTTATTGTAAGGCAGTCTGTGTTTGCCTATAGTGTGCATGGTATACACATCCTCATCTATGCCCCGTCATGAATCTTTATGGTGGAAAATCTTTCATGCTTATTTCTTACTGATCTGTCTGTATTTTTCCTCTTAACAATTTTATTGACTTAAGAAAACCTTATGTATGATAAACTTCATAATTGTAGAGTCTATTAAAAGGATGAAACATCTTATTCCTTTTAAAATTAAACCTACATAAAGAAATTACTTCCTTTATTTTTTTTTCAATTAGTTACATACTTAATTATTGCAAATCAATATTTCCAACATTTTGTCTTCCATGGTATTTATAAGAATATTAAGTTATTTTTGCTTTCCATACATTCCCTCCCTGTTTTTGAGACAAATTTGATCAATGCTGCTTTACTTTAATGGGTTTTGGCTCAGGTATTTGGCTGAAAAGTTTTGAATTATTCATACATTCAGCCTTTTTAATTTCATGAGTCATCTCAAAAAAGTGAACATATTCCACTTGTGGAAAAAACTTTTAACTGCCTACAACAAGGCATAAGTTTTGGAAGTAAAAATGAATCACTTTATTTTGGTTGCTTGCCTTGCAGGACAAAGGATGTGTCATAGTGAAGTTATAATTTGGATAAGGTGTCAGTTGAAAAAAGTCACATCAAAGGGTGTCACTGAGTGAGTGCTTCAGTGATTATCAGACAAACAGATATCAAACATTCTAAAGGAGAACTGAGAGAAAAACATAAGCCAAACAGTGGTGGTGCCTGGAACACCTCATACTGTAGAAAGAAATCTTCCCTGATCTACGCTTGTCTTCACATTGACTTGGACTTTGACTTAGGAAGTTGGGAAGTTCTGGTAATTTTATCTTGACTTGCATTATTATCGATTCTGTTCTTGACTTTAATTATCTGGCGCTCTCAATTGAGATAAAACAAGTGAAAGACAGTCAGTTAATTACTATTGTTTAGAGAAGATTACTACCCCACAAGCACATGTTCCCCTGCAAAATTTTCTCGAGGGGAGAAATCCTAAGATTCTCCTCTCCGTGCTAAGAAATACAACAAATAATTAGCAACATGCTGTGTTGAAACTACTAAATCAAAATGATTTTTATCTAAGGGGAAACATTATGTCTTCCATACCCAGAGTGTGCTAGTAGTTGTAAAAAATATAGTAAACAAATATAATAATGGTAATAAAATAATAATGAACAAAACTGGAAACTTGTGGGTGTTGCCATAAAAAAATTTTTATATGTTGTTGAGTCTGTGTTTATCTATGTGTGCATACACCTATGGAAATAAGTTCTTGCCAGAAATAAAAAAAGCTGCGAAACAATAGAAGGTCACTGACAGAAAAAGGCAGTAAGTGATGTTATTTGTGTCAGAGGTGGGTTTTTGTTTCTGTTTTTGTTTTTCAGCAAAACATTTTAGGAAAAAGCATAAATCATTTTTTCCATACTACACTTAACTGGGAACATTCATAACTGAAGTCAGCAATGTTAGTTGCTAAGACTCCTCCTAATACCCAAGGGAGAGAAATAGTCACTTGCAGAACGCAGTCATCTAAATCACCTAATCTACTTTAGATTAGAAGAGCTTTTATATTAAGGATGGAATTATTAATTCCTGTTTTCTACAGTATAGGAAATCCTGATTGCCGGCTCAGCAGCTTAATTCCAGCAAAATTCACAAGACAGTGTGATCTGGAAGGAGTTTTGAGATTAGCAGCTGCTTAATATGTGCTGAGAGCAGAAATTAAGAATCTCTGCATAATACAGAATAAAAAAAAGTTTTCAAGTTCCTACAAACCAAGTTGGTTCTTGGTGCAAGACCACTTTGCATTCAGAAGATTAGGTTAATATCCCGAGAGTCTCAGTGCACAGTTTTGAGTTAAAACATGCTTTAAACTTTTTTTGCTTACTTTTAAATATTATTCTTTGAACTGTAGCACAACCAGACAACCTTAGAATGAAATAAAATAAGGGAACTGGCTTTAGTATATCTGCAAACAAAAAAAAGAAAGTGAAATAATACATGGATGAAGTTGGAAATATCTGATATCAACTCTCTCTCATTAAACCCTAAACTTTCTCCTGCTGCGATCTGGACAAGTCTTTCATATACCTGATATGATTTTGTTTTCATCAATAGGAATATTTACAGGCTACTGTTGTCTGACAAGTGGATTCGTTACCTGATGTGCAATAAGCCAATTCCCACACACACAGTAGTTATTGCAAGTTTCTTCATGGCATTTATACACTGACTCCATCATGTACTCCTCATATTTAACACAGAAAAAAACACTGATATATTTGTAAGATTAAGCAGGTATGATATTTCATCCCCCTTTGGCTACTTTCCTGGCTATCTACATTTGTGCAGGATTACTGGGGAGTCTTACACGACCCATGGTGGTCAATGCTCTCCTGACACTTTTTATACTTATATGATCACCTAAGAACAATATGGACAGTTGTCATCTTTCCAGTTTTCCAAGAAAAATTGTCTGTGTTTCATTAGATACCATCTATGGCAAAGACATTCTGCTTTAGTATAAGCAGTACTTGATAAAAAGATTTTACGTTCATGTTGATTAAACATAGACAATACTCTTTTCTTTCCAAGGGAAGATTATTGTTTCCATTTGCCTCCCCCTTTATGAAGTTTTGAAATGTTTATCTGGTATCATTTTCTGGCTTTTTGAGGCTTAACATCTTTAAGTCTCAAGCTACTTTCTTATCCTTTTGGTTGTTTTACCCATGTCACTTAAGCTGCCATAGGTTACATTTATTCCAAATGCTTTAAGGTTCGTATAATTTTTCAGTAATTTCTAAGGGGTAAATCTTCTTATTAAGCATAAATCACATATTTATCGTTCTGAATTTGTCAAGCAAATACAAAAGGGGGTTCTATTGATTTCTTCTTAGGCTAACAATTCCCCCAAATTTTGATTTCAATCCCATTGTGACAATAGAGACTGTGAACCAATTTTTTTAACCCAGATTATTAAGATATCATTAATGATCAAAAAAATTCATTATCATTACAAACATTTATAGATATAGTCCATTATTAGATATGTTTTATTTTGAATTTCAGAGGTCCAGTTGATGTAACAATCTAAAGGAAGAGGTGTATCTCCTTAAAGTGGTGTACACCAGTTAAAGTGGTGTACTGGTGAATCCAAAGGCACAGGAGCCCAAACCTGGATATTTCTATGGAGGAAGATAATGACTTAGCCTGGAGGTATTAAATAATCTCTTAGAATTTGTTCTCTAGTGAGGAGAAAAAATAGTCCATTTGAGATGGAAGATCTTATGTTGCAAATTTCATAGGGAACAAGAGTCAGATGCAGAAATTTGCAACATAAGATCTTCCATCTCAAATGGACTATTTTTTCTTCTCTCCTATGTGTTATTCTAATTTGAAATAATGACATTGGCAAGACTTTGATCCATTTCCTCTGAATTTCCTGACATATTTTTCCCAATCATATTTTTCCCAATTTTTTTTCTTTTTTTTTTTCTTTTTTGTCCCCACTAGTCTGTGATCTCCATTGAGTGTGTAAATCCCGCTTGATTTGTGAAAATCTAAAAAGTCACTAAATTATACCTTCTGTAACATGAGGTCCTCTTTTTATAACAGTCCTTCAGGAACTCCAAGTCCAGGTATTATTTATTTCAAAAGCAACTTGACTACTTCTCTTGCTTTGTTGGTGGGATGTAGGAAGGTTTCTGGCTGACCAAAAAACATACTGACAAACACCAATAAGCATTTATAATCTTTACACTTCTAGTCTTGAAAGACCAATCTACCAATAATTCCCAGGTATAAAGCCTCTTTTCTCCTTTCCTGGTCAGGGACTCTTTTGTACTATATGATTATGTCTTAAATTTCACATCCTTCTGTAATACCTTTGATGACTTCTGGCATACTGATACCTATTGCCTATGTTTTTACCACTTATACTAAGGCTTCTGCTCCCATATCACTGTTATAATGTGTTCTTAAATAATTTTCCTCACTATCTGGGGGGTAAATATACATTGTCCACTGCCCATTTCCACCATCCTACAGAAGCCTTAAAACAATTCAAATACTCAGCTAGTTTACTTTCTTTCTCTGTATGTCTGAGAACATTGATATTAAAAGCTCTTTCAGGGACTAAGGCTGCTGTTTTGTAAATAGAGCAGCTCTTTTTGCAGTCTTGTCAGACTTTCGATTTCTGTTGATTATATCAGTCTGTCCAGACTGGTGTGCTCTACAATGTATCACTGTCATTTCCTTTGCCTTATTCACTGTTTTGAGAAATCACAAAATTCCTTTGCTGTATTTTACGCAATTTCCTTGTGATGCTAATTATCCTCTCTCCTTCCAAATTACACCATATGCATGAATTACACCAAAGGCATATTTTCAGTCAGTATAGATATTGGCTCACTTTTCTTCCAATATCTCTAAACTTCGGGTTAACGCAATTAGTTCAGCCTTCTGAGCAGGTGTTTGCTGGCAGCAATGTTGCTTTCAGATTTGTATGGTTGGTGTATAGCTGCTCAATAGTTTGTAAGCAATCGTGTGCTGACTTGTCTCCTCACTTTAATTGCTATATCTTCTTGTTCAATTGGTATTGCTTGGTACTGAACCATGCTACTTAGAGAAGCCATTTGTGTCCTTTCTGTTCTAACGCTGATGCCACAGCATTCAGCACTCACACAGTAATTTTCCATCTCAAAGACAACTTTTGTCTCTGTGTTTTTCAGCCCTTTTCCACCCAGTAGTATATTATCCACTATTGCAACAAGGGAACATTAGCTTTTTTACCTTTTCTGCTGCTTGGGCTGTTTTCTAAGTATTTTACCAAAAATCATAAGCCTGTTCTTAAATCCTTAGGGAAGTATATCCAAAAAAATTGTATTTTTCTCCCCATTGTAGGCATTTCCTATTCAAGGGCAGACAACTTCTGACTGTATTCCTCCATGAGGATTTGGAAGAAAGCATCCTTCAAGTCCAATATTGTAAAATAAATGTCATAGTCAATTATAGTCGTTAACAAAATGTAAGGACTAGGTACCACTAAGTGAACATCTGTTACTCTTTGGTATATAGTTCTCAAATCTTGTACTAATTTATATTACTGTGAATGTGACTTTTTAACTGGCAGAATTAGAATATTATATTCCAAGTGACATTCTCATAGTAGACCATATTTGAGAAAATGGTTCGTAATATGTTCCAGTCCTTCAATGAGCTTCCAAATTTGTAGGATACTTTTTCATCCCACTGGTTTCAGTTCTGCTTTTACTGATGTGTCTGATTTGGCTTGTCCAGGCTTTTCTGTTGCCCATACAAAAGATGTTACTGCATTCTTGATATCTGATAAGCAGTTGTCTGGTGCTTCTTTTTTATGTTCTTTTTATGTCTCAAATAATTCCTGCAGTGCATATATTTGCAATTTCCAAGCGTTATTCTGTGGCATATGGACTCCTATTTTTATCGAAGGTTATTTGTGCCCCAAGTTGATTTGAATGTCCCTTCCCACTAGAGTTATTGGGAATTCTGGCAAATGTAAGAATTGATGTATGAACATTTTTATTAACAATTTTTCATTCAATTGATTGGGAAAAGGGTCTAACCTCTTATTTTCCAATTGCGTCAACTACAACCATGGAATATTTGCTTATCTGTCTTTTGCAATTATTTAATACAGAACAAGACTCTCCTATGTCAAATAAATTTAATCACATAATTCCTCAGCTTAACATCAACTAGTGGCTCATCTGGGGCCTCAGCTTCCCAGTTCCCAACAATCTGAGTCTCCATCCACTATCCTGATTTGTTTTCTGAATGTCAGGGCCATATGTGGGACAAGAATCAGAACTTCTTGATGCTTTGGACATTTGTTTTTTCCATTGTTCCTTCTCCTTAAAAAGGGGACATTGGTCTTTTTCTAATGGGATTCTAATTCCTAGTATCCTACCTATTCCTTGATCTCTTCCTCATCCTCATGCCCATTTAAAACTTTGACTTCTTGACCAGCTTCCAATATTACTACATTTTGTTTTCTAGTTCTGATTTTTTTCTTATTTTCTCTTTTCAGCCTCTTTGTTGTTGTAAACTTCATGTGCAATTCAGTTAGCAGGAATATTGCCATTCTGGACTTCTTATCCATCTTGTGCAATTTTCTTCTAAAGCTGGGTGCTGATCAACCCACAGATAAGGTAGTAATTACTACCCTTTTTGGCTCATCTTCAAGATCTAAATCATTCCATTTTCAGGCTACCTCATACAATTACTCATAAAAGGTACTTGATAACATTTAACAAGACATTTTGGCCTATAACTCCCATTTTTATTTTTGTATGAAATTAATTGCTGTTACTGCTTTATTATTCACCTTCCAGCACCCATGTTAAGATCCCTCTTTGTTTCCTAAAATGGTGTAAATGTCTTGGGGCTATTCATAGCATTCTGACTATTGTTCTCTTCTTTTGCTTTTTCCACAACCATTCTCTTTTCTCTGAGATGAATAAATTATTCAACAATACCTGTATATGCTGCCAATCTAGATTACGGTTTTCAACAATTATTATAAAAGTCTGGTGAATCTTACTGGGATTTTTTTTTTTAATATGAACTTTTAAACTCTTTCCAATTCACCAGATCTGATGTTGTAAAAGGCACCTTTGATATACAAAGGCAAACGCTCTGACCCTACTGCTTTATGCAAGGGATTCTGAACTGCAGGACGTTGCTGTGTTTGTGTAGGCTAAAAGCCTCACCATCCCTTTCTCCACCTGTAGTGCATTAGTGATACTTTCCATTTCTGGAGTCACTAACATCTGAGTATATTTTTTCTCCTCTTCCAGCTTTAGATATTTTTCCCCTATGCTGCAAGGAGAACAATTTTCATCATCTTTCTATGTGTTTTGTTATCATTGTTACATTAGAATCTGAGGTCAATTATTTACTTTTTTTCCTCCCTGAATTTCATGATCATTCTGTAAAACAAAGAAAATTCTACATAAAGTGCTTCATCCAATTTTTCTAACTTTCTGCAAAGCAGCATTAGTTTTAATATACTGTCAAAAACTCATTTTCTGTCCATTTCTTCTTCACTTTCTTGTTTATTGGTTGGCCACCATGATTACAATATTCAACCATTTATCTTTTTGTTAGGGATTCAATTTCATCCTACTGTTTTAAGATACAACTTAAGGGGGAATAAGCAGGTATTGTGGATCACTGAGCACTCACATTTTTGCCTAAAAAGTGTTCTCATCCAAGGCTTCATTTATTCCAGTTACTGTTGAACATAAAAGATTAATCTCTTATATACCTGTTGTTTATGTACCTTATGTACCTCCATGTTTATCCCAATATCATATGCTCCAGTCATCACTGTTGAAGTACTATTGTTAAACATATACCTGTTAAACTCTTGTACAACTATGCATGCATGTATCATCAATATTGTATACTTCAGTTGTCCCTATCCAAGCACATATGATTGTTAAGCATTCACATTAATGCCTTGTACACATACCAATATTTAATTTAGAAAGAGTTGCACCACCCCAGCAGGGAGAATGCTCATCTTAGCCTTTTTATACTTACATGGTCACCTTAAAACCAACTGAACAGTACTCCTCTTGTCAATTGTCCAAGGAGAACAATTGTCCTTAATTAATCAGATAACATCAAGGACATTCTGCTTTAGTATAAGAAGTACTTGATCAAAAGGCTTTACGTTCATGCTGATTAAACACAGACAATACTCCTTTCTTTCCAAGGGAAGATTATTGTTTCCACTTATTGCCTCCTTTAAAAAGTTTCAAAGTATCTCTATGATATCACTGTGAAAGATGGAATACTTGGTGAGTTGTGATCAGCTATTTTTATAGCTCATTTTTAGATTTATTTTAAAATGATGCAGTAGGTCCACTTTTACATTCTTGTGTACTTTTCTCCTTTCAGTTCTTATTGATAAATCTAAGCAGATCCTTGCTACATCTGCTAAGCCATTTCTGTAGCACCTGCATCAGTGTTACAATGTGGTACTTTGCCTTCTCTTACGCAAAGTACCTAAATGTTCACCTTCACCATATTCATTTCAGAAATGCATGCCTAAGGCACTTTGTAGATAAAGTCTACAGTTCATTTTTCTAAGAATATCTTTCTTAGAAAGAATAGTTTTCCCGAGCAATCTCGGGAAAAAGGACTGTTCAAAGTTCATTATTGGAATGGAGATTTTGTTACTCACTTCATGAGGTTTTGATGGGATCTAGCCCTGTGCTATAATGTTTAAAATAAATCCCAGGCCCAGCTCTGCTGGCATTGGGAATCAAAGGGGTTTATGAGTTCCCCAGAGATCTCAGTATCTCGGAAAACAACAACAACAATAGAAATCAGACCCAAAATATTTTTCCTGACTCAATTTTTGTTACACTGCCTGAATGAAATATATCTATCATACTAGACCTACAGGGTTCGACAAATACTTAAAATATTTTAGAAATTTTTGGACAGGATCCTAAAACAAAGAAAGCCTCATCTTTGTATCTTTATTTGTTTAACAGAATTCATATCTAAAAAAGAAAAGCAAAGGTAAAAGGAAAAGCAAAGCAGAACAAAACAAAACAAAACAAAAGATTGCAAAACTAATCATCCTAGAGAGAGAAAGGAAAGCTGAACATTGAAAACATTTATGTAGGCCATTACATAGTTACTGAATGCTTATTGCTTTTGTAATTCATCTCCTAATCAAAGCTCTGACGATAAAGTCTAGAAAATTCTTCTTAAATTCCCTCTGTCTTGGTTCTCCTGTGGGCCTGAGGTCCCCTTATTAATTTCTAAGATGGAATTAATGACTCCACCACATTCACATTTAAATTTGATTGATTTTTTGAAAAATACCAAACTTGAACTTTGGAGATATTTTCCTATTGTTAGAGCAGTGTTCAATAATGTTAACATCTATCACATTTCCTTTCAAGAGTTTTGCATTAATATTTCTTTCTCTTGATGTCTTTGTGAATTAAATCTGTTTGTCTTTAGGACTTCTGATGCTATTTCTTTTGCAGGATATTGCTCTGTAAGAAAGAGCTTATTTTCAATGAATGTGTTGGAATGAAATTAAAAATAAAGTTTCTTATTTGCTTTGAGCACCATTATCCTACCCTGAGAAATCTTTCTTCTGTTCTCAGCTCACTTGCAAATATCAGAATGATAACTTTTTCATCCAGTAGTTAAAAAAGTGAAAGAAGACTTCATCAGTCAGGCATACAGTGATGAATATCAGGTCAACAAAATTAGGCTTTGTACATTTTATTTTACCTGTAATCTCAGGGAAATCTTGTTCAGTTAAGCTTAATCTGTCTTCCCTCTTTATTTATTTATTTTTTTAAGTCACTTGCCTGTATTTCCTTCCTCCATATGTACCCCACTATCTTTTTTGCACAGCTATTCACATTACTTCCTTGCAGATGACTGTCTCAGTCTCACCAGTGGTCAGAAATGATCCTCAGTGCAGTAATCATCTTTCTTCTTACCTGTCCTTCCATGATCCCGCATTTTACAGCTGCAGGATATGGGTTTTATTTTTGTTTTTTGTTTGTTTGTTTGTTTTTTGTCCACTCCACTGGTTGGGATTTGTAAGAAGATGCTGGATGCAGAAAGCCAGGCTCCCTGCTCTCCATTCTGAGATCAACAGCAGCTAGCAGGAAGATCCTGCTGGGTTACTGCATCCAGGCTGTAGTCTTTGTGCTGGGTGTCCCACTACACTTTTTTTCTGCTGTACAGCTTTTCTGTACAGATAGCAGAGGTTTGTCTGCTCCAAACTGAACATCAATTTCATATGATAAGTGTATCCACGTATACTGAACATCGAGTGATTCAGTTCTTTTCCATCAATTATAAGGTTATATGTGATAGCTACAGCCTTTCTGAATGGTCAGATATAATTTTAATTCCACTAAGAGATATAACTTTTTGCCTAGATCAATCATTTTGCTAAATTTAAGCACTCTGATTAAAAAAAACCAAACGAGCTTCTTGACTTCTGATGACTACAGGAAGTTCGACTTTGGGCAAAGGCATAGCTTTTCCCGAAATTTATTCTGTGAAATTATGGATACTTTTGGTCAAAATTCTGCAATAACAAAGTAATCAACTGGACATATCCTGACATGGAAAATTTCTAGAAGATTATAGTTATATAAAGTGACAAGCAGTGCATAACAATATTACCTAATGAAAAATATTCTAATTTGACCTCTAATTAATGTAAGATAACTTGCAATCTCATTACATGCCAGCCTTTTGGTGTTATTTGGTAAAATAATAATAAGAAACATGCCTAAATATATTTAAAGTTTTCAGCCAGGGATAGTTGCATAATCTTGGACATGAATCTTTAAAATCAATATTTAGATATTGCAAAAATAATCAAAATCTAAATATATATATATTTTTAAATTGGTTAATTTAAAACAAAGTAAAAGTCTATGAATTTGACTAGTTTTGCTTTGCCAGAACAAAAGACATACTCACAGCACAGCTTAATTGTTTGAAAGAAATAGTAATATACTTTGGATGATTTTTCTACCACATCTTATAGGTAAAAATAGATTTGCTAGCAATTACATAAGTAACCCCAAATGTCCCTGATTTTCTCTTGTACTATTTTTGTAAAAATATGATTTGGAATACACCCTGTTGGTGTACATAAGGATAAGAGAGAGCAGCAAGGCTGAATGTGTGAGTATAAAATCAGAAATCAGCAGTCATGCAATTGCATTTTCCTGTGTTAAGTACTTCTGACTCTGAATATAAAATTGTCTTGATGATGATATTGGTTTAATATCCTTTCTCTTTCATTATTTACTGTTTAAAGCATAGTATATTCCTCCACTACAGATAATTTAAGTTTATACTCCCCTTGTCATTCTAAATAGAACTTCTGGAAATTTTATTTTATTTTATATTTTCCTGAAAACATAAAAATATCATGATGATATTTTTATCAGTAGAATGTATTTACATGATGGTTTTAACAAAAACAAACAAGCAAACAAACAAAAAAAGCACCTTAGGTATCTTAACATGTGATTCACATGTGTATATTAAAAAATACGAGCTTTCAGTTCACCGTATACCTTTATTAGCTTTCAGCTTCAGTATAAGCATTTGCTAGTAAAGCGGTGGATGAACTTTCCACTGACTTTGGAAACTAGCCTGCTTGATGCACCCTTGAAAACTTCTTTTCATACGCACTGGATACTGCAGGGGATTGTATCCTGTGATCCATTGCCTAAGCCTATCTCCCACTACTAGCAATAAGAACATGACTTCTTTAAGGAGTCTCATAAAATACGATATGAAAAATGAGGAAGAAGGTTAAGCTTAAGATGAGAAACAAAATGGAAAGAAAAGAAAAGAAAAGAAATGAAAAGAAAAGAAAAGAAAAGAAAAGAAAAGAAAAGAAAAGAAAAGAAAAGAAAAGAAAAGAAAAGAAAAGAAAAGAAAAGAAAAGAAAAGAAAAGCAACAAACTAACATCCAATCACTTTTAAATTTAAATTTAATCCAATCACTTGTAAATTTAAATTTTTCCTTTGCGGTTTAACACAAAAAATTTCTTACACAAACTTCTTGAGCTACAATATATATATATATTTCCCTCAAGTCATGTAATATGAGAATGAAAAGTTTGGCACACCTTTAAAGCTGGAAAGTGAACACATTCACACACTGCTTCGGAAAGTTCTGCTCTAAGAAAAATGTTACTGACACAGCTGGCCACAACTGCAGATCAGGCCCTTATTCTGCAGTCTGTACAGCATTTCTCTTAACTATCTCAGCAAGAGAGGACAGACATTAATCTTTTTGTGGTGTGAGATGTCCTTCCAGCTGGTTAGGTGATTTGTTTTGTTGGGGTCAAGGCCACCTGAAAACAGACTTCTTTTGAGCATAAATATCTTCTAATGATGGTACACCAGGCAGCCTCTTGTGACAAAGTAGTCAGATGTGCCTTGCTTTCTATTTCTTTTCGGATTATTTAGGAAACTGTGCATTCTTATATGCTCCAGAGTCTCTGGCTTAGAGGCATACCATATCCACCCTCATTCTGCTGATTTTAGTTGTGAGGAGGCATGTATGTTTTATTTGGAATCTATTTCAAGTAGTTATGTTGTTCAAGCAATTTATTTTGACCTATGCTTAGGTCAAGTTCAAGTGATATAGAGAAAACTATTGTTTTCTTTCAGAAAACTTTTTCTGAAAACAAAATCTGCCCTTGTCAAGTTGCCTAGAAATTGTTTAAACACTGACAAAAACATGTGCTCTTAATAGTAGTCATGGAGATAGTTTCTGAAATAACATCTGTAAATACATGCTTTACTTCACCTCTATATAGCTAAAGCTATAATTTACAGAAGTACAAAAATAATAAAAATATTGAATTATATGAAAATGTTATGCTTAACAAAGAGATTTTAATTTATTTTTTCATTTAGCAGATGTATTATGACAAACTTTCTTTTAATATATCTCAAAATCTGTTACTTTGTTGGATCTTGTACACTGAAGTGAAGCTCTTATGCAAAACATTTTTAAACTTCATACGCTGTCTGGACCCTGCCTTGAAGATCTAAAAGATCTAGCAAGTTTTGACAGTACTGTTGTAAGATGTGCTGATGTATTCCCTTCAGGCAGATTTATAGCAACAGTCTGTATCCTCTATGCAAATTTATAGCAACAGTCTGTATCCTCTATGCAGCAAGGTCCTCAAATATGCAAGACTGCCACAAATGCTCCTGTATGTCACTTCTATTCATAGTAATTATAAAGGGCATGGACAAGGGAAAAATGAAACACGGGTGACTGTGATTCTTTCCTGCTCTAGCAATTTCTGGCTGTTCAGTAAATCTCAGGGGCCATTAGTACGCAATTCAAGACAGAGAAGTGCAGGAAGATCACACAGTTTCTTTGGATAACATCCTTATCCTGTGTTGATAACCTGGGATGTGTCACTATTTTGTATTACATCTCTTCACAGGAGTGTTTTTCCATGTCCTTTACGCTGAGCTTGAGTCTCCGATCTCGTCTCACTCTTCCTTCAAAAATCCAAATCCATACTGAGGGATGATATTTCTTCCAGGCCATTTCAGACTGGGTAGAAGATTTCTGTGATTTATGCTACAGATTCCACAGCAAGGCAGATCCAGGTGCTTTCCCTAGCACACAGGCAGAGCTGTGCCTGGTTGTGTAATTAGCATAGTCACTGGGTGGTTTGCACCAGGGTAAGCAGTGGAATGGAACACTGAGATTCAAATATGACTGCTGAAAGATGCAGAAATTTGCTTTCTTGCATCCGGGCTCTGTTGGAGCTTAGTGTGTAGTGTGACATCTTCAATATAAATTATGTATACTTGCAAACTCGGTTCTTTTGGCACTACACTGCTAGTTGATATCACTCTGGAGAAATGGATGTTAATTTGATAGCCTCTGTGTCATTCTCGTTAGACATTTCAGGATGCTCCTTGTCACGAGGTGTAGTAGGACTATGAATGTGCAGAAAAAATAAGAAAAAATGGTTTAACCTGACTCAAATATTGTGTTTTTCATTTAGGTCAAGCTTTCTGGAGATCAACATATTTTGATAGATTTTTCTCATTAATTTTTATTTTCACATATCTCTACACCTTGAGATTCTCTGCAGATCCCCAAACAGAGATGTTATAGTTATACAAAAAGGCTCAACCTTGTACTGCTTCTGACCTAAAATAAAAATAAAAATAAAAAAACTAAGCGGATTTGGGGAAATAGTCGTGCTATAAAATCACTCTTGTTTTCCACTGTGCCTAATACTGAGCCTCTTGTGGTTCTGGAGCAAAACTCTTGTCTTCTTGGAAAGCATGCTAGAACAAATAATTTAAGCATGTATTTGAAGCAGTCTCAATGTTTCATCTATAAATTTATTCCATCTGCCTCCCTATTACCAAAATTCTGGGATTACTTTTTGATTTAGTATATGGAAATTTATTTTTTTCTATCAGTATTTGTCCAGGTTGTTTTTTGCAGCTACTTTTGCAAAAAGCAAGATTATATGCCTTTCTTTTAGAGTGGACTTGGCTCCTTACAAGTCATCTATGCCTCTTCTGTTGTGAAAATAAGAGCATTTTAAACATTAATAAAATATAAGTAAAGTAATATGCGAGCCAATTAAAAGGAATGCTAAAAGGAAATTCACTAACGGACAAAGAAAATGTCTGCCAAATTTTACTCTGGCATTTTTTTTTTAGGAGCAGATCAGTATGTATTTTAAAAACATGTATTCAATCATTAACTCAACAATTTTTTACAGCAATGACACCATCTCATTAAAAACCAAGGAAATGTCTACTAATTTTGCAGGTTAGCATAAACCAGTGAAATAATAGCTGGTAAGAATTCCACTAAATTAAATATTTTTTAGTCTTTCACGGGTGTATAGCTCTTGATAAAATTCTGTGAATACAGTCTGTAAAATCTGCCTTTTTCCATAAAATGATTAAAATGTATTCACAAAATCATTTAATGAGACATTCTGGAGTTCTGTTTAGTTATTCCCCTCAATTATTTTCAGAATTGACAGTAATGAAAATAGATGACAATAATAAAAAATATATTATCACCCCAGATTTTTTTTTATCTTGTGGAAAATAATTCAGAAAAAAATTAAGCAAACAAACAGGCTTTTGTAAGCATTGGCCAGTATGTGAACAGAGACGTGAAGTACCAGGCACGAGGCACAATACTGGAAGAATAGAACATTGCTTATAAATGGGAACTGATCCTACTGTGCTGGGGTGAGTATTTACCTGTGGTATTATCTTCTCCGGAAGGCCTATTAATGTTGAGCCTACACAAAAATACATGGTATCCAACATATATTTGCACCTTAAAGTGTTGGAGTTAAAGTTACTTCATTCACAAATACAAGTTAGTTTTCATACATAATAAGTGAAATGTGGAAGAACCTTTTGTGGAGAAGAGGTTTTCAGTCTCTAATACGACCAATGTCAAAGCAGTAACTGTCTGAAAGAGCAGTAAGCCTTGAGAGTGTAAGAGTCTGAGCTTTGGTAGACCAACATCTGCTTTCTACTGGATAAGTCCATAAGCTTCTTATTTTGGCTGAGGTTTTAGTGCTTAATCTATTTTGCTAAGGAGCTCTAATATAAATGTGATGTTCTGTACAAATCATACCATGATGTTTCTTGTAAACAGCCCAGGAGCAAGGATGAAAAGAAGTTTATGGAATTTTTGTAACAAGAAAGTTGGCAACCTTCAAAGACATTCTCTGTCAGTGTTGAAACTCATAAGTTTCTTCTCATGCACAGCTTACGTGTTCACAGAATCACAAAATCACAGAATGACCCGGGTTGGAAGGGACCTCAAGGATCATGTAGTTCCAACCCCCCTGCCTAGCAGGGCCACCAAACATACACCTTTACTAGATCAGGTTGCCCAGAGCCCTGTCCAACCTGGTCTTGAACACCTCCAAGGACGGGGCATCCACAACCTCCCTGGGCAGCCTATTCCAGGACCTAACCACTCTCCTAGTAAAGAACTTCCCCCTAACATCCAACCTAAATCTTCCCTCTTTTAACTTAAAACCATTTCCCCTAGTCCTGCTATTATCAGCCCTTTCGAAGAGTTTACTCCCCTCCTGGGAGTAAGTTCCCTTCAGGTATTGAAAGGCTGCAATGAGGTCACCCCGCAACCTTCTCTTCTCCAGGCTGAACAAACCCAACTCCCTCAGCCTGTCCTCATAGGGGAGGTGCTCCAGCGCCCTGATCATCTTCGTGGCCCTCCTCTGGACCCTTTCCAAAATCTCCATGTCTTTTTTGTACTGAGGGCTCCACACCTGAACACAGTACTCCAGATGGGGCCTCACAAGAGCAGAGTAGAGAGGGACAATCACCTCCCTATCCCTGCTGACCACCCCTCTCCTGATGGAGCCCAGGATCCCATTTGCTTTCCGGGCTGCCAGAGCGCACTGCTGGCTCATGTTAAGTTTCTCATCTATCAGGACCCCTAGGTCTTTCTCTGCAGAGCTGCTCTCAAGGACAACTCCTTCCAGCCTGTACAGGTGCCTGGGGTTCTTCCGGCCCAAGTGCAAAACCTTGCACATTGCCGTGTTGAACCTCATTAGGTTCACCTGAGCCCAGCTTTCCAGCCTGTCAAGGTCCCTCTGAATGGCATCCGTTCCCTCCACCGTATCGACTGCACCACTCAGCTTGGTGTCATCAGCAAACTTGCTGAGGGTGCACTCCATTCCCTCATCGATGTCATTAATAAAGATGTTAAAGAGCACCGGTCCCAAGACAGACCCTTGAGGGACACCGCTCATTACCGGCCTCCACCTGGACATAGAGCCATTCACCACCACCCTCTGTCTGCGGCCTTTCAACCAATTGCTTATCCATCTAGTTGTCCACCCATCAAATCCACTTCCCTCCAATTTGGAGATGAGGATGTGATGGGGGACCACGTCAAAGGCCTTGCTCAGGTCCAGGTAAATGACATCGGTCGCCTTCCCTTCGTCCACCAACGCCGTCACTCCATCATAGATGGCCACAATATTAGTTAAGCATGACCTTCCCCTGGTGAAGCCATGCTGGCTGTCTAGGATCACGTGCTCGTTCTTTATGTGATCAAGCATGTTGTCCAGGAGGATCTGTTCCATAATCTTCCCAGGCACGGAGGTGAGACTCACCAGCCTGTAGTTACCCGGGTCCTTCCTGCTCCCCTTCTTGTAAATGGGAGTGACGTGACCCTTCCTCCAATCATCCGGAACCTCACCTGACAGCCACGACTTCTCAAATATGATGGAGAGCGGCTCAGCAACCACCTCAGCCAGCTCCTTCAATGTTACAATGGATCAGCACAGTTCTCTTACCTCAGAAATCTTGGGCTTTTGTAATTTGAGTTAATGAATACCTGAAATGGGATCAGTGAGCCTGATGTCTATATCTTTCTAGTGCAGAATGACACAAAATTCAGTGTCACAAGATGTTCCCACAATATACCCAACAGGCTAAAAAAATAATAATAATAAAAAAAATACATACATATTTATATATATATATATATATATATAAAGCTAAGAAAAATAAGAAAAATATATTTGAGGAGTTTGGCACACCAAAGAATCTGGAAAACAACAATGACAACTAAACCATAAATAATTCTGACAAACATAAAGATGTTATTTCCTGCATGCTTATATTCCTCGCCTGGGTTATCTTTTAACTAGACCTTACATTTTCTTTGAAAGTGAAGGTAAGATTTCTTCTGCTGCATTTTTTATTAACTTTGGTGCAAAAAAATAAGTTATAGGAATCTGTTGGAATCATGGTCAGCGATTGCTTTAGTAGAAATATTCAAATTGTGCAGTTTTGGATACAAAAGATGAAGCATGAATATAAATTTCAAAATGATATAAAAATTATGATGAAATCATAGACAAGGAATTGATGTAGAAATAGTTAAAAGGAGAATGAGGATAAGAAATATTTTTTGTATTACATTTGAATCTAAATGTTGCTGAGTCTCTAAGAATAATTTGATTAGAATTTCTTGGTCTTTTTAATTGGTTACAGTCCATTCTTGAGCAATGATGATCATGATCAGTTGTACTGAAATGCTGGTATGAGGGCAGGATTTTGGTATTAAAAGTAACAGTATTGAAACAGGCAGTTTTGCAATAGCAGTCAGACCTAAAATAAAAACACTTTTTCAGGTACTCATAAGTTAGAATAACAGAATTAATTTAGTATAATCGCTGCTCAGAAGACATTGTCACTCAGAAGAAATATTGGGTGTTGATTGTATCAGCACTGCACATTGAGAACCTATATCTTTTTTGGATTTATTTAATCTTGAGCAGTTTACTAACATTGGAGTAAATATGACAAGTATTAGTTGAACTTCTTTTGAAGTTTGTGCTCTGGTGATATTCTCTACTAGGATATAGAGAAAAAATATTAGAACCAAATAAGAGTCTCATGAAATGAATGACAGTCTTTCCAGCTAATTTCTCTGGGTATTTCACAAGACTTCAAAGTTTAGCAGTCTGATTATCTGCTCTTCCAAGTGCATAAATACAGTGTAGGACTGTGGAACTTGGGCTCAGTAGGTATTACAGTGTCTGTGCAACATAGATGTGTATTCATACTGTGCCTACATGTGTAAAGATCCAGAAAGAAAGTATATAGTTATATCATGCTTTCAATATTGAGAAGCAACGAGAAGACTTGGGCAGCATTATTTTAACTTATAAAACCTCCCAGACCTTTTTTTTGCAAGTGCAGAGAGCTTTGAAATTGTGATTGAAAATAAATTATCCCAGGAGAGAATTTGACATTTTGATGATGAAATACACACTGTTTTTCAAATAACTGAACTATCTTGTTGAACATCAGAAATGTTATCTGGCCTCAGATTTCCATTTGGCTAATGACTCTTTCAGCACAGCGTATGACTAAAGCTGTCACTGCAGCCACTGTAGTAATACATCAATAAACAATGTTTCCCCATTTTTCTGCTTGCTTTACCAAGTGAAAAGATCAGTAGACTAATAGAACTGCTATTGATGGAATGAAAACTCGCAAAATACATATAGCTGGAAAAAAAATGGGAACATTCTCTAAGGGCACTTACTTTCTGTATGTGATGAAAAAAGAGCTTATATTTAACAAACAAATTTGTGCAAGCTTTGTGACTCTAAAGAATAAAGTAATATTTGTTTTGGTGAATGTTGCATAATTTTCATCTGTGATCACGTAAATAATTTAAGCATTGACATGTGGAACACCTCACTGTTGTATCACAGGCATTCACAGCTGTTGATTCACTAGTTGGACATTGTATTGCTAAAACAAATTACCCTTCGTCTCCAAATCTAGCAAAATATTGAGTCTTTCTGCATGTATCCCCAGGGACATTTTCTCTTAAGATTCAGAACTAAGTCATGCAATACACACACTACAGTATTCTTTAAATTACTTCCTACTCAGACTGACATGAGTGATTTGTTAATTAAATAAGGGAAATTTGTTGGATGATCTAATATATGGGAAACCTGGATTACTTAGGAGTGATCACATCTTTCACTGACAAATTCTATATTCAGTATACATGGTGCTTGCCTTTTAGTTTAATTTGATAATTTAAAAATATTTAATTCTTTTTGTTTTTATTTTACCATTCTGAGTTACATTTTTTAAAGAGATGAATTATGGCTGGTAAACCAAAATTAAAAATATATTTCTAATTCTCAGAATTCATGAAAATGCTTTCTGTGCAGCAGAGATTAATGTAAATGACAATGAAAATGTACAAATCCAATAGCCTCTGAGTTTAGTAACACAGTCTATTCTTACTCTCTGAATACAAGACATTTTCTAATTTCAGAAACCTACTTATATGCATGCACATATTTTGTCATATCCTAGTTTTTATTATCAGCAGGGATGTTCTCACTAGCACAGCCCTTTGTAGTCTGTTATTTCAGTTAGTTTCCCAGCAGCTCAACCCATATCATTGGCCTATTTTGTATGTTCCCAGGAATACATTCACTAACTTTTAAAAAGGGATGATACTGGCTCTAGGAGTTTGAAGAAAGTAAAGCAGAGATTTCAACTATTTATGTAGAATCTGTGAAAGCATGGGAAAATAAATAAATAAATAAATAAAACAAAGCAGATTTGCCTGATTTTATAAATAGAAGCAACTAAGAAGTAGGCATAGAATACTGGTAATAGACCATGGTACATAATGAAAAATTATGAGGAAGAAGGTAATACATTCCCTTATTTTCCACAGGATAAAAAGAAAACTATGAAGAATTTTCTTGTGTTAGGAAATTTGATAAGAGACTGTACCCAAAATATTTTTTCTCCAGTTACCTCTTTGCTTCCCATACACTTCTTTTCTAACTCATGCTGATTTTCTGTCAGTCTGGGAATGAATACATTAACAGTTCCCTTGTGATTTGAACATGCACAGAACTCTTGTTAAAAAAATAAATAAATTAAGAATGGAACATATGAGGGTGTATTAATGGTCTCTTTGTCTACATGGTGTGTTACATGTTAGCTGTTCTGACTGAGGAGGTATAGAAATGCAATGCACTTATAAATTCCAGATAGATCTAACCTCCAAACTCCCCTTAAATCACAAGGAGGCTTCCACCATGTTCATGAATGAACTAATTCACCTGAGTCTTCCCTATTCATAATCACAAAATAATTGCATCATAGCATAATTTGGGTTGGAAGGACCTTTAAGACTATCCAGTTTCAGTCCCCTGCTATAGGTAGGAACTCCTCCCTCTAGGCCAGGTTGCTCAAAGCCCCATCCAGCCTGGCCTTGAACACATCCAGGGAGGGGACATCCACAACCTCAATGGGCAACCTGTTCCAGTGTCTCACCACCCTCACAGTAAAGAATGTCTTCCTAATACCTAGTCTAAACATACCCTCTTCCAGTTTAAAACCATTTCCCCTCATCCTGTTGCTACATGCCCTTATAAAATGTCCCTCCCCAACTTACACATATTTGGTCATTGAATTGTGTTTTAGACATGAAATATGCTGTCAAAAATTACTTTATTAATGTTTAACAAGCTACTATTAATATCAAAAATTCTTCTGATGCTGTATTATAAGTGGTAAAAGTACTTACAGCATAGCAACTGAAAAGATCATGAAAGTATGGGAAGTGAATTTTTAGGAAGTTAATATTATTGAATAGAAGACTTGAATGATCTCAGCTCTAACATCAGCACATCAGCATCAGCATCTTCTGTGAATGTAACTTTAATTAATTTGCAATTTTGTTATAAGAGGAAGAATACTTGTCTTTCATCATGAGAGAAATACAAAATTGATAGCTGAAGGTTCAAATTACGAGTAAGAAATCTGGAACTCATGTCACTTATTTCACATTCAAAAAAATCATCAGTGTTCCTAACCAGGTTATCTCACTTATTTTTTGGAATGAAGATTCTTTTCTGAAAGATTTTAATAACTGTGCTATTTAATTTGAATATGAACGCATTGTACTACTACAGGCTACTTTATGAATGTTAGGAAGTTTTCATACATGTGTGTTTGATAATAATGATGCTTTTTGATGTACTAGTTAGTCTTTTTTCTGTTAATAGAATAAGCCTTCTCTTGCAGAAATTTCTCTTACAGATAACTGCATTTGACAACACGTTTAGAACAAATACCCTGGATCTGACCTTTAATGTAGGAAAATTTTGCATTTGATCCACTGTTTATTTTTATTTGTGATATGACAAAGTAGTGTTGCCTCCTGCATCTTGCCTATTAGCAAATGGGTGTTGGTGACCAGTCACAGTTGCATTTAGTAACCAACTAATATCAGTTTCAATGCTATTATTTGTGTAAAGGCTTATGTCTGTGAAGAATGTTTACAAAAATGTTCTGATATTTATTCAAATTATCTCTTTTGAGAGATGACAGAAGATAAGGTAGCTTATTAAAAAAAGTAACTTCAGTGTTTCTCTGTAAAATATGGCACTGGTTTGGTATTAATTAGGTTTTACATGCTTTATTTTCCCTATCAATCATTAAAAATCTTTTCAACTAATATTCTATTTTGAAAAATAAATAAAAGTAAAAAATTATCACTGCTGGGATGCTTACTGTAAGTGACAATTTTAAAGCCACATTTTAAGAACCATACTACATATTACTTTCTCTCAGTAATACCCCATTCCCTCTAAAGTCCTTAATTATTAAAGAGGAATTGCCTTGCCTTTTGGCATGACAAAATCTGCACTTTTATTTCCGATACCACCACATCAGATTTTATGCCTTCTCCCTGGAATTAACTGGAGTCTTAGGCCACAAAAAGAAGAAAAAAGAAAAAGGAAAAAAAATAATAAAATAAAGGAGATAAAAAGAATGAAAAAAGAGGAAAAATTAAAGAAAAAAAAAAAGAGAGGAAAAGAGAAAAAAAGAACTAAGAAAAAAAAACACTAATTTCTCTCAGACTTTTTCTCAGCATGAGAGATTTGATAGCAAAT
>JAPSGF010000089.1:2080087-2094261 GCA_035772895.1 Perdix hodgsoniae
CTCCTTCTCCTTCTCCTTCTCCTTCTCCTTCTCCTTCTCCTTCTCCTTCTCCTTCTCCTTCTCCTTCTCCCTTTTAGCAAGAGTTTTGAGAAATATATGGTGATACCAAAAGTATTATGACATTATACTGCTCTTGGATTTTAGAAAATACCTGTTAGAGCTTCTTTAACAATGAGCTTATTTAGTTTCTGCTTTATAATTTCACTTTATATTATAAGACCACTTGTCTAAATGGAATAGGAGTAGGAATATCAAGTTAATACTAATATAATGCAGGAAAGAAATAACACTGAGAGTAACTGTATGAATCGTTCTTTGTTTTCTGGCTCAAAGTTTGCTTTCTGAGGCATTTTTTGTGACAAGACTCTAGGAGGTGAGAAGTGGGGATGTTGTGTGGCAATCAGCATCACTGTCTGGATAATTTACATTTGAAAGCATTCTTTGGAGCTATTCTTCTTCAGCCCAAGATTTACAGGAGTGCTCAGGACTGTTTACTGGTGAAGAGTTATGGAAGATTGGAGGGTGATACCACCGTATCTGGTGAAGTCAAGATACTAGTGGACATTCTCCATGCCCACTCTTATCTGCTGGCAAGGTCAGCAAGATAGGAGCAAAGGAATCCCTGCTGTTTATCCAAAAGCCAGAAACTGTCATTCCCAAAAGGCTGACTCAACCACTCTGGACATATAAAATGCCATTGCAAGGATCGTCAAGGAGTCATTATCATCGTCACAATGGTCACCGTCCTCATCAGTGGAACACCACCCAAAGACACACCACTCCTGAAGAGACTGAACTACGAACCACACTGGACCCATGGTGGTGACTATCTCCCTGTCTCCCTCTTGCTTCCTATAGAGACTCCTTGCTTCCATTTCCCATCTTTTCTATCACCCTTCTTCCCTTCCCCATCACCCCAATCCGTAATAGCATCCTATAAAGACTCCTTGCTTCTTCTTTCCTATCTTTTCTATCGCCCCCTTCCCTTACCCATTACCCTAATTCATAATAGCGTCCGTCCTCCCGTTCCCCATCTCCCTTATTAACGTTTGTAACAAACTGGTCGGACCAACATTTGAACCATTGTTTCTTAATCTCACGCTGGGTATACAGATATTAAAAGAACCTCCTCTCCCTCCTATAAATTGGAGTGAGACAGTAACCTAAGGCAGAAATAGTCCCCATATTGACTTGAAGATAGGACCTGATGAATCCATCTCTCTGGATAAGACCTCTGCTGCCAGTATCAGATGCCTTCTGGTTAAAACAACCTGGTGAAGTGCTAGATATATGCTGCAATGTACTTGGAGATGCCAGGGCTCACTTCCATGACAATAGAATAAGAAATTAAGAGTGCTGTAAAGAGTCAACTTTTGCTAATTCTCTTCCATTAACCATCCCCCTATCATTTTGAGGGGTCAATGAAGTCAAAGATATTACTGATGAGAGGACTGGTAAACAGCTGACAGACACAGGGGACTAATTAACTCATGAGACGAGAAAAACAAGATACTTGTGTGAATTGGAAAAACAAATGAAAGCATTTTTCTTTCTCGCAGAAAGTATGAGAAAAGATAACAGAAAAGTATTGAAATGACAATTAGGGTTGAAATATAAACATATTTCATACACATATGCTGTGTCCAGGTGGATATGGTGATTTACGTTATACATGACTATGTTAAGCAAAAGTCATAGAAACCAGAATATTTTGTACCAAAGTGTTCTAAGGGAAAACTGTGAGATAGTTTCTAGAGGGGATGTTAGAATTTGCTTCCAATTCCCATGAATTACTTCAATAATATCGGAGATTAAATGTTGAAGGGAGTTATGCTGTTATGATAAATTTAAACTTCTGAGATGCTTAAAGACCACTTGGGAAATTACTTGTTAAAATTTTGAAGATAAGCAAAAGAGCTACTAGTACAAAAATCATGAGTTAGATTAGAATATTGGAGGATAGGCAATCAAGGGTTACTAAGGAGTGTCTATGTACAAGAAGTCATAGTGAATTTCACATCTACTACATATTGTTTATAGGTTTTTTGTTGTTGTTGTTTGTTTTCTTATTCTTGAACACGGGGTTGAGAGTTATTATAGGTGAACTTTATACCTAAATAGAAGGGAATATTTCACGTAGCAGAAATTACAAAATTATACAAGAATTCAAGGCTTCTATGAGAGGAGAAATAAAATGGAATGCCATTTGATAACAGAAGTAAAAATGGCTACATGGGTCTTGTAAATGGAGGTTAATAAAAATATACATATTTAAATTTTCCTACACAAAGATTACTAAGAACACAACAAGATTATGAATTTAGCTGAGCCCAACTTATGAAGATGACAAATTCTACATTTCAGAAAATTTTGGTGGACCACAGTGTTAAAACAAACAAACAAACCAGCAAACAAATAAATGAACCCCCAAAACAATGGACTTGAAGTTTCAGTTTGATAAATTTAGTCATAAAATATGTGATATGGTTGGCAGCTGCACTGCGAGACAAAACTCAGCGATCCTGAAAACTGCTTGTACAACAGCACATTCTCCCAGCATCTTATTTATCTGTCCCTCCTTTCCAGATGCTGTGCTCTTAGGTACGACAGGATACATCTTCAGATGTGTGGCTGCCCTTATTCTGCAGCACTACTTGCAAATAATATGAACATCACAATAAAAGTACATGACCCAGTGAAGATTTCAGAGATCTTGTGCTGTGTTGTGTAAGTAAGAAACAGTGCATGCGAGGCAGAAATCATGCAAGGCAAACAGTTATCAGAGAATACAACTGAAGTTGTACAGAGGTGGGGGTCTGTCTCTTTTCCCAGGTAACACTGATAGGACAGAAGGCAACAGCCTGAAGTTGTACCAGTGGGAAGTTCAGGATGGTCACTTGGCAAAATTTATTCCCAGAAAGGGTGGTGAGGCATGGTAACAGGCTGCCCAGGGAGATGGTGAGGTCACAATCCCTGGAGAAGTTCAAGAAATGTGTAGATGTGGCACTGAGGGACATGGTTAATGGGGATGATGGAGATGGATTGACAGTTGGACTGGGTGATCTTAGAAGTCTTCTCCACTCTTAATAATTCTATGATTTTGTATTTGTGGGATGGATTTCCTTTAGCATGATTTCATATATATCATCATGAAAATCTGTGTCCAGAAAATTCAAATCTCTGCTGTCCTCCCAGCAGCTTCTATGATCTTTGTTGATTCATTTCCAGCTTCTAAATGTCACCACAAAAATCCAGGAGGTAAACAACATCACAGCTTTAGCGTGTTGACAGTTAACGCTTCTTGATTAGGTGGGACTTCGGATAAGACTCAGATTCCAGGTGAGCAATAGAAATCAGTGTTTCCATTTACCTAAATCATTAATAAATAGAATGCCTCTTATGCTAGTGCAGATTTTTAGTGTCAGAATGTTATGTTTGGTATTTTCTTTGCATTTGACAGCTAATGTATGTGCTTGAATTTTTGTATTTTCTGTATAATATGCAATGCTTATAGTTGGTAGATAATGTAGTCTTCATTTATAACTAGATTTTTAAAAAGTCATTGGAAGGGAGAGTCTCATCACACAAAGTATTTCTGAATGCGTTATTTTTCAGATGATTGAAATAAAGTTGTATATTTCTGAAGTAATTAAAATATTTCTGGTAATATTATCATAGTGACTGTTCTTTTTGAATGTAATCTTTTATCATAGTGCCATAAAACAAGTTTTAAATGATCACTGTTTTCTGTTTAAACATGAAACATTACAATTATTCTCATTTAAGTTCTAACTATGTGTCAGAATTCTAGATTTGTATATATACTGTGCTACTTAGAGGAAACAGTTTTCAAGTATGTGAGCATAGACAAAATGAATATGTTCATTTATTTTAAGTAGATTGAAATTCAGACTCCTTGGGCTCCATTCTTTCAGGGAAAAACAGATTACATCAGAATGTTGATAGATGTCTGCAGAAGGGCTTTTCTGTCTGTCTCTTTGTCTGACAATTCTGAAGCCATGGTGGGTTGAGGTTATCTGTTCTGCCATTCCCAATGGGATCAATATATTAGTAGATGCTTGTCTCTTAGCATGCTTGAGATTTCTGTAGTTTGGGGCATAGAATGAATATTTAAGTGAGATCTAGATCACTCAGACTATGTGAGGTCTGCACTGGTCTGAACTCCAGAATCTACTTGCCTGGATGTATTAAACATCTATTGGAAGCCAAGGGTGAATGTATTAACCAGGGTCTCTGTAATATAACTTCAGACAGGAGCACATCTCTGACAACAAAGGTGTGGAATCATAGAATCAGAATCATCTATGTTGGAAAAGATCTTCAAGGTCATCAAATCCAATTATTAACCTGTTTTACCAAGTGCTGTCACTTACTGCCACACCTATATGTCTCTTGAAAACCTTCAGAGATGGAGACTTCACCAGTTTCCCGAGGAGCCTGTTCCAATGTTAACTGCATTCTGAAGAAATTCTTCTTAATGTCTAATTTAAGTCCCCTGGTGCAATTTTAGGCTGTTTCCTCATGTCCTATTTCTTACCTGAGAAAAGAGACTGAAGCCATCCTTGCTGCAATGACAACTTTTTATCTTCAACATCCATTCAAGCTAACATGCAGGATGCCCACTCTACCTTTGGCAATGTATAAATGTCTGAAGAGTAGGAAGATGTGCTTAAAATACAATGAAGAAATGATGCTAATATCTAAATAATTTTACTTTCAAAAAACTAGGGAGTCAGGTCAATGAGGGAAAAAGTATAAATTACATTTCTCATTTTTTATTTGCAATTTAGACTGTGAATGTCTTGTAACTCTGCTACTTGTATATGCATAAGGCCTAAACTCATCTGAGACCTGTAGACTGTACAAGAACTTTCAGACTTTGGAGATCTTCCCAACTTTTATTGGTAAGTGCACAGTCTGTACTGAAACAAGCCTCTGAAGTGCACTGGCAGCTCATATCTTTATGAAAGCCTATGGGATTGATAGGCAGACTAGCAATAAAGCCTTGATGAGTTCTGTCCCAGTGCCATGATAAGGAGTGCTGCCATGTTTCTGCATAGATGTAGCCTTTGGCAGTGCAGCATGGTAATAATAGCAACAAATCTAATGCAACCAAGGGAACAACAGACATATCTACTTAATCAACAATAAGAGGAAAAAAAACCCAAAACACTGTGGAAGAAATGCAAAATATTTTTATATTCATATTATAGTCATATATGCTAGTTAATGATAAATACACCAATATAAATATATGTGTATCAATGTGTGTTTCTGTAGAGATATGTACACACGTGCATACAGAGAGCCAAAGTGGTGCTTATCTCTATAGTTTGAGCAACTCATGCATATTAATTTAGCCTCAAAATACCCTTGGGATGTAAAGAATTATTTTTATTATCATATAAAAAGAAGAAATGTAATGCATTGCATCACAAACTGGAGAGCAGGAAAAAATATTACTATAAAAACAAAAACAAAAAAACAAACAACAACACAGGAGTAACCCAAAAGAAGATTTCACTGGGAGGTTAAGATTTAAACCAGAAGCATTTAAACGTGAACACTGCAGAATAGTAGGCCTTTTAATAAAATGGGCACGACAATTTTTGACAGCACAGAGACATTGCAATATTTTAAAATTCTATGCATTGCTATTTTTATCTCAGGTTTATTCGGTATACACAGCTCTCAGTATATTTTCATTCAAGCACATAATAAGTTTTAGCTGTTAGTAGGAGACACGTGACTAATATTACTAATGATATCAAGCACATATATTGATTCTTTCATAGCACAAAGATGTTGCAAGTCTGGCATCTGGCATTGTCTTACACATTTGTTTTCATCTTACTTAATACTCCAAACATCTCTAGAACCTCCCAAAACATTGCTGTTTTACTGAGAAGTCTAGATCCTTTGAAACTTTGATTAGCTTAACAAATAAATAAAGATCTCTTAACTATAATTAAGATCTAAGTAGACTTTAAAAGTGTCTCAAAATATCTTAAATGCTTCATCAGATTTTATAAGAGCACCATTTTGTCTTTTATCTTTAAATCTTGTGTGGGACCATTCTAGTCCCTGCAGCCCTTTACACCTTACAGTCTTAATCTTAAACTAAGATTCCTTCTAAACTGTATACTCTTCTGTCCATTATCTGACTACAAGAACTTGTATAAAAAAAAAAAAAAAAGGTTTTCTGTGCTCTTTTCCATCCATGTCAGTTCTTTATTTTTCATTTACCATCTGCATCACCTTGCACACTACATAAATAGTTTAAATACATAAATATATTTATACAATACATAAATAGTTTAAAACTATCTCCTTATGAACCTCTTGAAATTTGTGAATATATGTTTATATAATCATAGAATCATTAATGTTGAAAAGACCATTAAGATCTTCTAGTCCAACAACCTACCCATCACAACCATACCACTAGACCAATGCTCCATTGACCCTGCTCTCAAACACCCATAGGGGCAGTGACTCTTACCACCTCCCTGGACAGCCTGTCCCAATTCTGTACCTCTCTTTCAGAATAGTTTTTCTTGATAACCAACCTGAAACTCCCCTGGTTCAACTTGAGTCATCTTGTCCTAATGCTGTTACCTGGAAGAAGAGGGAGTTGTAAGGAGTGATTAAGGTCTAGCTTCAGTCTCCTTTTCTACAGGCTAAAAACAATTCCAGTTCTTCCTGCCACTCCTTGGACAGATACTCCTGTTATTTCAAGTTCATATTTCTTAAACACCAGTTTTAGAGATTTTTGTTGACATTAAAGTTATTTAACTTTTGTTTCTGCTTTAATTTTCAGCTTTCTCATTACAACATTTTCAAAATTGACAATAAATGTAGCTCTGAAGCTATTTTTATAGGCACTGACAACATAAGCATGACCTGTAATCTGGTAGAACCAGTAAAATTGATAAATTCTAACATTTTGGAATAGTGTTTCTTCATAAAAATAGGGATCCTACTTCATTAGCTGATTAGAATTTCTTTACTTGTATTCCTTATTTCACAGTTCTGAGAATAACATGTTTTTTTAAGTCTTGGGAAAAATTCAAAATATTTTTGTCATGGATTTTTTTTATTCCTCAGCCACAACAGAATATTCCACGATCATCTTAATAAACAACCACTGCAAGAATACTTGACAGATCATGAAGAGAGCTCATATTCAAACACATACATTTTCAATTATGTGTTGAACAAAAGATTAAAAAAATTGTAAATGAATTAATGAATATCAAGTTTCTCTCTTTTTTTTTTTTTCCTTTTCTTTTTTTCATTACTTTTTACTAAGCATTTTTAAATGATTAAATTGTACAACTCCCCTCATCCTGTCTGTTTCCTTTCCTACCACCGTGGTTCATGATGGTTTTACTTATAAGGGAATTCTGTATTGCAAACTAATTCACATGAGGAAATTGAATTGCAAACCATTCAGCTCTCAGTTTGCTGGTTCACATTAATTCTTATGACCAGACTGTATTGTATTGCATTGTAGTAACTGACCAATATAGGGGGAATTTTCTATTTTGGATTATTTCAGCTATTTTAAAATATTTGAACAGGAGAGCAGCTGTAGAGTATGTAGGCAACTTAAAAACCTCATGGGCTTATTTCACGTGAACACTTCAACAACTTCAAGTATTTGGCATCTGTAATTTATGAATTTCTATAAGAGAAGCTGCTGAAAATCTCTTTTCTTGAATGGCCAAAGCACTAGGATAATTTGGCGTAGAGGGTGTGGTCTTCTCCTTGTTCCCAGAGTCAATGAGATGTGCTCTGGCTGTTTATCATCCCAATATTGGTGCTATTGAGTGGTTCCCCCTGGGGAAGGAAAAATTCCTTTATCCGAATATTCCCACTGACAAGGTACTCATCCAGCCTGACACTGCCAGCAGTTAAGAGGTTTTTTGATAGAGCACAAAGTCTGTACCACAATTTCCAATGGCCACAGTCGCTTTCTGCTTTTGTTATATACCTGTCTAAACCTATCTAAAAATTGCTTGATTTGCGACAAATAACAGTCATCCAAACACACATCTGTGTCCAGTTGCATCCAATTTCTCATTCCCAACAATATGTTTCAGGAGCATGCATCTGGCACCTCGAGAGTTGATGTATTTGGTCTCAGCGGAAAGAATCTTTATATTAATCTTTACTATGCCTATAATCAACCATGGCCATAAAATAACAGTTTTGATAATATAATTGTATATTAAAAGTAATTTATAAATTATTTTGGTTTTATTTAACCAACATGTACTTAGGTCTATGAAGCATGCGTTGTATATCATTCTTATAGAATGCCCTTAAATTGCTCACTTGAAATATGCACTATCTGGAATTGTTGACTACAGATTTATTACTATATGTGAGACTGTATATCCTAGGCCTAGATGATTATAGCATTTTAATCTGGAGACAAATGGTAAATAATGAACATTCTATTTTTAGTGTAAGCTGTTGGACAGATAATAATTTATAACGTAACTCAAAAGACCTGAAGGATTTATGAATTTCTGCATAAACAGCCTAAGGCAGACTAAGAAGTTTGACTATAAAACAAGTTGTGTTTCACATATATCCAGAATATTAAAAATTATTCTATGAATTCTATCTCTCTTCTCATCCATTAATGCCCAGTACATGCTGTTTGGACAGAGCATATGTGTAGAGTATAAAAGGGTCTGCACACATTCAGTGTGACTGACAAGCCTTAACTTCGAGAAGAGTACTGCATGGTGTTTTCCTCATCTGTTCTTCATCCCTTTGAGGGTGACATATTCTCAAATCTCACAGACTCTCCAGAAAGAAGGATTCTTCTATGCCTTTTGTATAATACAAAGCTTTTTGCATCATAACTATCAAATTGAATAGAAAAGGAGAGTCTTATGTTTGAAAATAGAAACACATTGATTACAAAAGTCATTTTAATGCACATCTCTAACACAAATAACTTTTTGCTACATTAATACTGGAGTAAAATTAGAAAAACAAAGATTTTTTTAATTATTTTTTTATTTTTACATTAGGCTGATGGGATAAGACACTTAGATATATTAGCTTTGGTAATAAAATTATTTTAAAATTACTAATACTCCATACTAAATTAAATTATTTAATAGTTAGCCTTGCTTGAATAGTTAGGTATAATGCATCCACAGCAGCAGAGCTGATAAGGAGTGAGTTCCACTGGATTCGGGCATGTCAACGGTTTACAGGCTGGTTCGGCCCAGTTCCATGCCTAGCGAGGAAGAGGGATTTCGCAAAATCTGTGCCTCCGGAAAAGGGAAATAGGGGACCCAAAAATAATTTTAAAAAGCGGCAACCACCAGAGGAGAAACAAACTAACTTACTAAATATAGTATTGGAATGCAAGATAACACACTATAATACAATACAATTAGAATTGAAGCTAATAAATCAAATCTAATGAGAGAGAGAATGTAGTTCTTCTTCTCTTCCAGGTACCCAGAAGTGGAGCATAAACAGTTTAACCCCCAGTGCACTACATGATGTTATGATGTGGAATATTGATGACCAAAAATCATAAAATCATGACAGAACATTTAACTTTGTTTGTAACTGCTAGAGATCTCTGATAATAACTACAGATAAGGTATATCATCCTACTAAGAATTTTATCTATCATCATTTTCATTCTTTCTGCCTGGCTTTGTATGACCTAGCTATTGCTATATAACTTGATAAGGATCACTGATATGCTAGCAAATGAAAAGGCTGTGAAGATTATTTTCAAATATACTATACAGTGTCTAGATTAATATTGCTCTTTGGGTATATAGCTATAATGAAGCAAGAACAGCATTAAAGGTTTGAGGGGTTCCTCAGTAAGGATTCAGTAGAAATATATTTTTGGAGAGCAGTGGGAGAAGATTGTGACCTTTCCATCAAACTGAAATCTCTTCATCCTGATAAGTTTTTAAAGAAGTCACAAATGATTACATCAGTCCAGAAGATCTGATGGTCTTATGTCCTGTATTTCAAAATTGCATTCTTCATTTAAACAATTCACTCACTACTGTAAACCCTACCATCACTGACTTCAGCAATGGGATCCGTATCCAAGCTTATATTCAATGAAATCATAATCATAAAGATAACCCTCGAATGAGTGAAGAAGAGGTCCACTTGTATTTGCTTGAATGAACAGCCACTCAGAAGCAACCACCGCAAGGTGTGAATTCTCCCATTTATATTACTAATATCATTAATGCTGGATCTCAGTTTGCCTGCTGATCTGTTAAGTACTACTGCTTTCTGCTGACCAAGAAACAGTAGAACAGAAACAGCTGCTGACCAAGAATATAGAAACAGAAAAATTATACTCATTGATGACATGGTATTCTGCGCATTAAAGAATACCATAAAGATCAATGCACTTCAGTGCATATTTCATAATATTGCTGATGCACTACTTAGACATCCTGAATGACACAAGACTCATGAGTTACCCTGGTTGGTTAGAAATGCCAGAAAAAAGTCCATTCCTTTTTTCACCTCTACATTTGACAGCTGGTTCCAGACATAGAGAGTTGTAGGAATTAGCTGACTGCCTAATAGCTGCTGATATGTTTGTGTTCCAAAAATTTGTTCATTAAAAAACAAAAACAAAAACAAAAACAAAAACAAAAACAAAACATGCAGAATTTTTCAGGGCAGAGCCTAACCAAAAAGAAAAATTTGAACCTAAACATGTTCGATCTTTATTGACTTGGCATATTTTCCACCTAGCTATTGAACAGTATTTATTTTTTCTCCTTTTTAATGCAAGATGAAAGTAGGAACAAATCTCAGAATCATTTTTATGCTTTAAGCATTAGTGTTTCTAGTATAATTCATTAAATCAGTCTGGAAGTCTCACAAATTTAATTTTGCTCCACAATGTTAGCTGGCAACATATATACATACACCTAAGTTTTTTCAACTATCAATCATTTAATTTGTGAGTAGATTTCATTCTTAAGAAGACCTGATTGCATGAGGGATGGATGTTTCTCAGAAATAAAGGTTGACTAATCAGAAAAACAACTTACTGTGATGTCATTCTCACTGTAGATGGAGTAATCGTGATTGAATCTGGTTCTCATAAATTAGACATAAAACGTTTGATTTCTTTCACCATTATTGCCACATAACAGGAAAAACAAAATTATTATTTTTTCTCATCCTTATTGAGCTGTGTGCCTGCAATAGGGTTGTATTATATTTTATTTTTATTCTTACCTACAAAATTAATGTGAGGAAGCTGAAAAGGACAGGACTGTGGAGAAATAGCTAGTTTCTGTTAAATTAATTTTGTGATAGCTTGTTGCTCTGGACAGATCTCTTTTTCATCTGCAGTGAAGATTAGACTTCAGAATTTTTTCACTGTCTTGTGAAGTGTCACTGAACAGATGGTGCTTTTCACTGTTTTCTTGATTAGATCCCAATCTGCCAAAGTGCTTACACACATGCTTAACTTAAGCACATCTGCACTCCCATTTCTATCAGTTTTATAATCAATGCTTAGTGAAGTTTTGGTTTTAAATTATTGTACTATTTAAATAAAAATTTTCCTTGAAATTTAGCATCGAATTTTGTGTTTGTTAATTTAAACTAGATTATACTGTTTAAGCCTCTGATTACAAAGGAGTAATTGTCAGAATTCCCCACTTGGGATTGTTCTTCAGTGTAGATGTTCTCATATAACAGCATGAAGAAATGCATAAAATAAAAATAATAGTGCCAGTCTCTCCATCAAAAACAACAGAGTTCTATGAGAATACATAAGTAAATTTTTAAATAAAATGCAGTTTGGGGCTATATCCTCTGATAACTATCTGTAGCTCACATGCACAAAGCCCTAAGCACATCACTTAAATCAAACTCTTCCCAGCTCTACCAGGAAGGAGACCTTCAACATTAGAAATCTTTCCCCACCCTCGGATTTAGAGTGGTAATTCCATCATTTTTGACTTCTTTAAAAACTTATCAGGATGAAGAAATTTCAGTTTGATGGAAAGGTCAGCATCTGAATCCCCTTACCTGAATTTGCAGTTTCACATCCCTGCTTTGTATTTTTAAGAGCTTGCTCCTTGCACCAACCTACAGGCTGACAATTTCTCCCATTAAGCATGAGCAATTCCTATTAAGGTTCAGAAAGAATGCACTACATTATGAATGATTATAGACGTTAAGACAGTGTCCTTGAACATTCCCCAAACATCAGTACTATAGATTTCACTAAATGCTTTTCTATGAAATACCATTTCCTACTTGTGAACACCAAACATTGCAAAAACATTGTGTGCCCTTCAATTATTATTACTGATCACAAGTTTGCTTAGATTTTTTTTCAAATGCCATAATATTTTCTGGATTTCTGGTTAAAGCAAGCATTCCTTTTTGATTTTTACTCTTTCTCTCCCATCCTTTCCTTATTCATTCATCCCTAGTCTACACTCTATTGATAGATGTCAAAGTGATACAATAGGTCTTATTTTAGACCAATATGTTATTTCATATAAAGGATGGATTTAATCTGAAACATGAATTTAAATAATAAAATCAGCAAGGTCAAATATTCAAAAATTTGTTTTCATGATATATTTCATTAATTTCACCTCAACCTGAATTTAAAACTTTATCTAATATTTCTTCCTAATCACTGTTTTTTGTTATACAACATCAGCTTAGAATTTAAATTTAAATGATCTTCTCCAAAATTGCTTTCCTCTTTCTTTATATACTTCTTTTAGGTATTCCCTATGATCACATCATTTGAAAAGAATAGTTGTTTATGATGAAAAAAATCCATTTACAGCAGCACAAAAGAGTTACAGGTCAGAGTTCATTAAAAGAAAAAGAAAAAAAGAATAAATGCAGTTCTAAAGTTATTTAACTTCAGGACAGCAGATTTATCAGAATATTTCTTTGCATTCAATAAAAGTTCTGATCTATAATTTTGTGCATTATATTTGCCAAATCAAGCTTTATTGGACAGTATAATTAATTCTCTCCTATCTGATGGTATGCAAAACAATATGAAACACTGAATCTACTCATGATGAAAAGATGTAATAACGCTACTGTGCTGAAATTATATTTTAGCAAAATAGTATAAAATAGTAGTTTTAGCAATATAAACAAAACTCAGTCTTCTGCTCCAAGTCCTTACTGGAAGTAACAAGAGTTATTTCTTTGTATTTTTCTACTTCGTACCACAATACTAATTTGTTTTTCAATCTTTTGTCTACTGTCATAAATTTAGAGTGCAGGCTTGTTGAGATAAGGAAAACAGTACTATTTCACTTTTTCAACATTCTGTAAAATACATAGCATATTATAGCTTGCATCACTGCAAAAAAGCACAACTGAAATGTGAGCAACCATTTGATGAAATAACAAAGTTATTAAATGCAGAAAAAAAAAGCAAAAATGCTGCTTCAGTTCCATTAATTAGCAGTTACAATGTGAAAAAGTCCAGTTAATCTACAGTAACTTGGTCCTTATAAACATCTATATCATGTTATAGGCTTGAATATAATACGCGAAGTACTTACAGCAGGCATTTAGAACAGAGGAATAAGATTTCAAGAAAAAAAGTGTTTTTCAATTTCTAACTTTTTACTGATAAAGTGTTACACTTTGATTTACACTTGATAATTTGAAAAAAAAAAAGGTTGTTAAAAGGCTTAAATATGCTCAGATGCATTATGCCAATCATAAATTTATTAACATCCTCACACTTCACCATTTTTAATAGCCAAGTTCTCCAGTTCCCTTCAGTTCTCATTCTCTCAATATTTTCTGTACTGTCACCCTAAATTCTTACTGAAATTATCCTGGTCTGATTTTCTGACTCAACTGTGCTATGTAGCTGCCATGTCCATATGGGGACAGTATACATGTAAAAAGCATTCTCTAATCTCCATAACTCTTCAGAGAGAAAAATTGTAAAAGAAAAGATTCAGCTTCCACCATCTCACTCCAATCTTGGCTTGTAAGAGGACTTGACTATCAAGCAACATAACATTAATGAAAATTTACCATTTTTGAGGAAATAAAGAGTTATATTGAAAAAAGGGGGAAATATATATTTTTTTTTCGCTTAGCCAAGATCGGAAGAGCGT
>JAPSGF010000089.1:2104756-2129466 GCA_035772895.1 Perdix hodgsoniae
TTCCTTCCTTCCTTCCTTCCTTCCTTCCTTCCTTCCTTCCTTCCTTCTCCTTTGCATCTCTTTCCTTTCTGCGTCTTTTGAAGATTTTCAGTCACAAAAACACTTTTAACAGCCTGTATTATAGATCTTAAAATTCTTAAGGCTTAGGATTGTCTGAGTGGTTTTTGCTGTTTGAATAAGCAACAGAATACACACTTGGGAGATTTGTACTTTTAGGATAGGTGTTTTTAAAAACAGCTCTTTAAGGAATTTTCTAAATGAAAATTCACAAAAGAATAAAAATACTGTTCATTTTACCAAAAAACAATCCTCCCCTGGTTTTGGGAAAATAAATGAATAAATAAATAAAGCAATAAATTCAGCAGGCATACATTTTGTTTCTTCTATAAGGGAACAGACATGCATTTAAATCACTTATATTATAATGTATAATTCTGAATTATGCTGTTTTGTTGTGTTTGTGTTTGTAATTAAAGGGCAGAACAGATGGTGGAGTCTTAGTTTTATGCTGTGTGTCTATTAAAGTAGTGCATGCTGCCAAATGATTGTTCCAAATTACAAAGTATTTGTTCAATATGTTTTAGGAAGAAACCGGTAGTCTGAGAGATGACTACTTCAAGAGAGAGTTTTACAAAACAAGTAAGGAAAATAAAAGAACAAAAAAACAAAAAAACAAAAAACAAAAAAACCAACCAACCAACCAAACAAACAAAAAGATTCTTCAAGGCATTTTAAAAATAGGCAGATAATTCAATGCAAAGTTAGGAACATAACAACTTTTTTCACAAAAGAAACACCGAGTTATGTATATCAAGATTTTGATAGATTCTCATAGAATTCTTCACTGAGCTGGGCTGTGAGAAAATGCAAGACACATTGGGGGCTATGCATGATGGGTGACTGAACACCACCCAACTGTGCAGTTTTTTCTAGTAAGGAGATTCTGAAAGATGAAAGTGAGACTGCTCGTGGGTCAAGATAAAGGCAGTTGACTGTTTTAAGCTGCATGTGCATGCAAAACCTAATAATTAATTAATTTGCTACTTCCCATCAGCAGGCAGGTGTTCAGACGCTCCAGGCAAGCAGAGTTTGTTGATAGTTTCATGGGAAGACAAATACCATCTCTTGGAATGTTTACCCCTTCCTCCTGTTTTACTTCCAGCTTTTATTGCTGAAAATGATGCCACATGGTATGGGACAGTCTGGGACAGTCATTCCGGTTCTGTCTCCTCCCTGCTTCTTTTGTTCCCTTAGCTCCTTGCTGCCAAAGCAGCATGAGAAGTTGAAAAGTTCTTGGCTCTGTTCAAGCACTGTTGAGCAAAAATGAAAATACGAATGTTTTGTCACCACTATTTTCCTCATAAATCCAAAACATGGCATAATTGCAGCGATGAAGAAATCAAACTTCATTCCTGCAATTCAGTGTATATTATTACTTCAAATAACAGGTATGAGTGTGAGAAATATTGTCAAACTCTAACAATATAGTTTTTATTTCTTTAGGATATCTATCAAGACATCCAATTTCTACATTGTATCCTTTCTTTGCATTATTTCGGTGTATAACCCTTTTGGACAATTTCCTGTATTAGGATGTACTTAAAAGAGGAGAAAGAAATATTCAGATGTACACCTAACATTTAATTTCACCTCTGTCATCAGACTATATTTTATTTATTATTATTATTTATATTATTATAATTATATTAATAATTATTATTATTGCTATATACAGCTGTAAGCCAGTGTCAAACATATAACCAGTGAGATGTAACATATCCAATTGTTTTCTGTTACTCATATTGTGTGAGTAACTTGAATCAAGCAATTTTTTTTCTTTATATCTATTTTGCTGTTTTTTTGTTTGTTTGTTTGTTTTCCCCCGTCTATTTTTACAAATGTTTTCAAATTACTTTCTGGAAGGATTGTTTAAATTTTATTTTATTTTTTTTTTTGTTGTTGTTCTGGGGGTTATTATTGCTAGGATAATAACATTCAAATATTTTTGAATGGAAAGAAAAACAGAAAAAACCTTTTCAAACTATGTGATATTCAAATTTTTTTTCAGGTAAGTACATGAAGTCAAAAAGGAATCTTTAGGGTCTTCAAGTTAATAATGGCAATTATAAGGTTCAAAACACTTTTATTATCTCAGTCAGCACAGTTGAGAAAGCAAGTTTTTGTGCTGCCACAATGAGCATGCAGGAAATGTATGGTTTCATAAATGATAGTGAATATTGTCCGGGTACACTGGGTAGTAAAAAGTCTTCATGCTCAAAACGAAGTTTGCTTAGTCAGGGACAACCCATACATTAGGTATGGGTTTTAATGTGCTACAGCTGATGATTTCTGTAAGTAAGACCTCAGATCTCAGAATGAAATGTGTTTGTCATTTTTAATCCAGCTTGGTAGACAACCTTTTTTACTTGACAAAGTATTTTTGTTTCCTAAGAATTCTGCTTTATTCCTGTGCAAAAAGGGAAAGAATAAGACAAATGGGAGAGAATAGAATGTTTATGTTTAAACTCTGGATTGCAGAACATAATAGATGGGCTCTTTCCCAGGATCTGACAGACTTCAAGCCAAGGTAAAAACTGTAAAACAATTGTATCTCTGTACTTAAAAAGTGTTATCCTCTGATTCTAAACATTTAACTCATGAAACTTTGAATTCTGAATATGGTTACCGGAGTATTTATGTATAATATATCTCTCACTGCTATTTTTTTTTTTTAATCATTAAAGCACAACTGCAAAATGGCATTCCGTTGTTTTTCCTGAAACCCTGAAATGCGTAGGAGAAAATCTTAAAGAAGAAATGTAGGAACAATTGTAAGACATTTTTTTTTAGCAAGTAAGTGCTTGAAATAGAGGTTACAGGCATACTCTCACTGTATGTTTTAAAATTGCAATTTAAAGCCTTTCATGGCTTTTAATATGCATTTTTTATTTCCAGTTCTTCTAGTCCAACATTCAGCTGAGAGATAAAAATACTAATGAGGAGTAGGTATTCATATCTTTCTCACATTATTTATTCTGAAAATTTTCATTATTTTCAAAGTCTTGAGTGAAGTAAATTTGATGAAGGATTTTTAGGATGCAGATCATCAATAGAAATTGAGTTAGACCAGATTCTAAAGGAGAATCTAGATTCCCAGTACAAGATTCAACAGAATCCCAGCATAAAACGGCTCTTAAAATCTATTGATTGCTATTCAATCCAGGCAGTAAGATATCTTTGATTATGACTTAGCTTTTTTGGATGCGCTGAACTGACTCAAACTGAGGTTAGGTATCGGTTAAGCCTTTCCAAGGGGCAAGGTTCATCTTAATGAAAAGTTAATCTGGTATGAATGTACCTGAGATGTTTCATCTAAAAAGATTTTTGTGTACATATTTGCCTCAAAATATTAAAGCAGAAAAGGTCCTTTACTAGACAAGTCTTTGGCCAATAGAGAAAACCTGATAAAACGAAAAACATTCAAGTACCCTGAAATAATTCATCCATTCATTCTAACCCAGAGACTTTTGAAACAATGCAATTAAAATTGAGTCTTACAGGTAGAATGAAAGGACAAGCACAAATTCTATTTCAGAGTTATTCTGAACAGAAAATCAGTTTATTCTGCTTTCTATTTTTCTGCTTGGTACTGAATTAGTCATGATGAGCCACATTTAAGTATCTTCTTTGGCATCTGGTACAGCCATGAGTCCTTATTTTAAATATTGAATTTATGAAAAAGATAGAAAGATGCTCTCTTTCCTTACTATAAGATGTTATTCTTGTATAAGATCTGACTTCTTATCAAAGCTAACAACTTAAAAAATGCTCATGTTGCCTACAACAGTTACTTTTCTCTATCACAGTATATAACTGAGGCCTGGAAGCATTCTTTTCCTTCTTGATCTTAGTTTAAAGGAGCACTGAATAAGTCTCTATCTACCTTCAGCCAAATTTTTCTGAGTAATGAACACCAATCTTTCCCTCTGTGCAGTATAGATATGTGTATATACACGTTCTCACAAAGAGAACTGCTTCTGAGTTCTAGAAATTTTCATGGATTTCAGTGCACAGACCATTACCCGGGAAACAATTCATACCCTTACTCTCTTTCTTTGTAATTTCATGCTGCTCCAAATAACATACTTGCCTATTTCAATAATTTAAATAAAAACTATTGACAAAATCGCACTGTTGAGCTGGACTGAAAGTTGAAGGCCTTTTTACATTTCCATTTCTCCCCTGCAGGAAAGAACTTCATTTAGAACAGATGGAGTGTTGAATGCTTTTACACCTGAGATTCTCTAATACTAACATAAATGCGTAGGGAGTTATGCACACCATTTACTATGAACCTCACTTCTCTTTGCTGTGTTCATCTGGACTCTTTACTCTCTGACCTTCACTTTTGTGGACAGTAAAATTCTTGTGAATGTATGTTAGTGAGAAAAGGATAAACCTGCAGAGAAAAAGAAAAGCAAAAAAACCCAACTCCACAAATCCTACAAAACTTGAACCCTCGATCTATCAGTGCTGATAGTTCATTTGAAGCATTTCTAATTTTAAAACCCCTTCTATGAAAACTTTTTGTCCCAGGTGACTGCATACGTCTTGTTTAATCCCACAGTATGAGCAGATAGGAAAACAATTTTATAATATAATGAACTGTATCATTGCTTATATTTAAACAAACACCTGTCCAGATCTCTCTCACAGTATCTCTTATAGTCTTAAGGTTGAATGCCGTTAAATCCCTTGAAAGTAGCAGTCAATGTTATACGCTGTTGCCAGCATGTCAGAAGCCGTACCACGGTGGTGGTATGACCTCTAGGGAATGGAACTAACTACTACATTTCCTTGGAGTAACTATGGCCCTTCATGTTGAATACCAAGAAAAGATCTTCCTTCTTGACATAAAAGTAACATGTATGATTGTTTAAATCTTTTCAGACCTCATGCTTCATAACTGAACTTGTCTTAAACAACCATAATTTTAAACAGTGGCAATAGTAAGATGAATCAGTGCTCCACTGTTCTCCTCTATTGCCCTGTCAAGCATATCCTATAACTCAGTCTCTGGTGTTTTTTTTTCACTGAACATTTTCATTTTGATTCCATTTCTGTTTCCAAGCTAGCAAAGACCAAACCCATATAATTAAGTGCATTGTGCATATAGAGGGTAATTTCTTGTGAGATCAAAGAAGACTTTTTAGAGTATAAACTTGTTTTTGTACTCACCTTTACATCTATATCATCTATTAATTAGCATTACTACTTTGTATGTGATATTACAAAATTATTTTCCTTATATTTATAAAAATACGTTTAGTCTGACTGCTTTTTGCATTTGAGCTGCAAAAATGAATAAACATGAATATCTGAGGTTCAGATTCAGACAAAACTTTGTCTCCTTCAGATATTATCATATTAGCTCCCATTTAATGGGACAACTAAATTCTAATGCAAATATTTTCTGATATTTCAAATACGAAAGATTTTTTTTTTGTACAAAACCACAACCTCTGACTCAGAACCACAGAATCATAAAATAGCATGGGTTGCAAAGGACCTTATAGATCACCAAGTCCAACCACAACCTAACCATCCTACCCTAATTTTAACAAGCCTTCACTAAATCACGTCCCTGAGCACCCTACGGTCTTCCTTCAGCAAACTGCATTTGAAAAAGGAGTTGAGAAGAGTTTACAACTCTGAAAATATGTGTAAAAGTCCAAAATTTTATATTTATTCATAATTATTGATCTATTTATTTATTTATTTATTTATTTATTGTTGTTTATGTTTCCACAACCTCTGTGCAGAAATTAGAAACCCCTTTGCTGAATGTAAATGTCATCAAATATCAGAAGCAATTGGAAGTAATTTTTTCTCTTAAATCAAACTCCTTGAGGAATAGAGTGAGTGAAATGCTGATAGCGTCTGCACCTGTTGGATAAAAATATTTTATTGGAACATAAAAAAAAAATAGAATGATAAATAAATGCTATGAGCAGGAGTGTTTTCAGCCTCAACCTGACTCCAAGCAATATGAAAGGAAACAACTGACACTCTATGCACGGAATTAGTTTAATATAAAAGATTTTATCAGTCAGACTAATTTTCTTTACAATAAAGTTTTTGGTTGGAACGAAGCCGAAGCGGCTTAAACTCAGGGTTGTACATCAGTAAAAAAATGACTCTGTAGAACTATTACACTCTTTTTACTAGACAGTACTTGAAATGATATGAGAAAGTTATTAGAATAAATTATGCAGTTCATAATACAACCTTGTACTTTCAGCTGCAGTTTCAACACTGCCATCACTTATTATCCTCAGTTGTCATGCCTAAGTTGTTACTACTGAGTTATCAAACAGGTATTTGCTTTTTGTTTCTTTTTCCTGAAAGCCGTGTCAAGACTTGCATCAAACATCTGATCCCTACCAAAAAAGAACTTTCAGGACTACACTCTTCAGGCAATCAATATCACACGATACATCCAAATACACAACAAAAGTAGTATTACAAACCTCTTGATACTTGAACATCAGTGAGTTGTCACATTTCCCTCAGCATACGACCTACTGTTAAATGCAGCAAAACCAAAATATATGTGCATGAGTTTTTTTAATCTCCTGTTTACATTCTGAAGAACTGTTACAGCTCCCTGTCTTTCTCTGTGTTCCCTAGAAAGAACAGGAAAGTAGAAAATTATGGCTTAACAGCTGGCCCAGGTGGAATAGATGTGAAAGATATTTCTGAAACACAACTTTCATTTGAAAGTAATCTTATTGTGTGCATGTCCTGGAACAACACGACGATAGTTAGATTTCTTGCTAAATGATAGGTGAATAATAAAAATCAGAGTTATCTCTTGCTCTGCTTCTGGACAGTACTGTTGTAACACGAGGGCTGCTCTGGAAGTAATGTCTTCTATTTTACAGTGTGTGCCCATGGCATCAGGGATAAACGTTGGTGGCATGGCAGTAGATCACCAATATATAGTTTTATGTTATTACTGTGTGACTGAAGGCAGCAGAGGCTGTCTGACAGAATGGTATCTGGCGTGGAGTATGTATGAAAATAAAGTGTGTCACTGAATTCCTCCATAAGAAAAAAAAAAAAGGCAGGCATTGACATTTATTGATCCTCACTGAACATACGTGGACACCAAACAGTGGATGTGAGCACAACTAAGGCTGGAATGTACAGGCAACATTTTCATAGCAATGAAACTATTATAGCAGCAGTGAAGCAATGGGTCTTTTCAAATGATGCAGATTGTTACATGAAGGATCTTTTTGATTGCTGGCAAAAATGCTCAACTAGTGGTGGTGACTGTGTTGAAAAGGAGTATTTTGTAGCTGAGAATGTGCTCTATCAAATAGTGTTATTGTGATTTTTATATCTGTTGCATTTTCCATGGAAATAAATAGGAGGCATTACTTTCAGAAAGACGTATATATTAATCAGTAACAATTTTTAATAACAAAATTTTACTCTAATTCTGCTCCCATAAAAATTACTAGCATTTCTGCAAAAGATTTTAATGGAAACAGGGAGATTTTCTAGAAACCAGAGAAAATCCCAACTATTAGACATAGTGTAATTTACAATACACGATTTGCTTGATGTTTTCAAAGTATATAAATAAGCCTGCCAACATCTTCAGCTTCAAATGCATTTCTGCATTCTGCACAAATGTATTTGCTGAAGTTTTGGGGTACTTGTATCTTTCCTTTTAAAGTTCCAGTACTTTAAATGGATTTTATAAAAAGGATGAATGTTGATAGCCCTTGAAAGTAATGCAAGTATGTGTTATCAGTACTCAGTTTCAGATCTGTATGACATTAGTCTTCATCCAAAATAGCTGATTGAAAAGTGTGTCTTCTTGAGCTTTATCCTAGTCTTTGATACGCAGTAAACTGCATAACGAGCATTTGTGACCGAGGGCAAAGTGCTTGTACTACTTTTTTTCTGCTTTTGACTCACCCGTCATTGAAGACTTCTCCCTCCTGGTTGTGATGCAAGACTGAAGCTCAGACTTTATTCTTCCTTAAGTTGTTAGCTCAGTGAAGACTTTGTTCTGCCTCTGACAGCAAGAACGTATGTCCTGTACAGTCTTTTAAAACTTATTATAATCTTTCACAGCTCTTCTAAGGAAGACACAATTGTGGATCAAGTAATACAGAAAACGTTAGCATGTGCTTACTAATACAGATATAACTCTTCACCATTAGCTCTAATATACTGGTCTGCTACCTCCTGGCTTTCTACAAGGATGCCTTTTAATTTCTGTGCCAACATCACAGGAACTTATTTTCACTGACAGTGATTTAGCAGACAAAATCCAGTCAGCAAGTGACAACATTTTATGCTTTCCTGCCAGAATGTCAGAGCTTAGGCTTGTGTTTACTTCTAAAAGCCTGGAAGTAAAAACTTTCCATCATCCCCTAATTAAAGCTATCATCCTTTGTCCAGAGGTAAGAAGGGAAAATTACAATCATTGAATTATAAATTTGTCGGGGATAGGTCTGAAGGTTGAAGGCTCAGCTGATGAGAACAGAATTATAGAGATGCAAAAACATCATAAACATTGACAGTAAGAAATATTGTTTTATGTTAAGAGAAAAGTTTCCAATAATTTGTATTTGGTAACAGTCATATTTTTTTCTGAAATATTCAGCTGTTCTCCACTGGACTGTCATTATTTATGTCGTCTGGAGATACAAAACTAAATTTTATCACAGGATAGTCATTACCTAAAACAGAGAAGTTAATATTTTTTCCAATTTTATGCATGTGATTCAACAATTAAAAAACCAGATAACATTTAGAAGCAAGCAAGTAATTTTTTTTAATATTATGAGACTAAGAAGAAATGTTTAATGCTCCTACTGATTTGGATGTGTGGTAGGATTGAGATTTTTTCTTACAGTCTTTAAAGAGCTGGATTACACTGGGGATGCCTTTGCTGTCTGATTGCAATTTAAAATGTGAGGTATTGCATTCGCTGGAAAAATTCACAGATTTCCTCCTATTTTTCAGTCCGAAGTCTGAATACCACAGTTTACATGTCTGGAGAGATCGCAGGTTTCTGCAAAGATCAGAGTGGCAAAGAATAATACGAGGTAACACTTCTGAGAATGAATTTATTTCACCCTGTCAAGCAGCCTTCTGCAAGAAGGTCTTTACAATTCCAATCAGCCTCATAACACCATAGATGATACAAAGGTAAGTTAAAAATTGCCTGCTGCTGGGATAACGGATCTAATAGACTGGAATTAGATGCAAGAAAGTCAGGAAGCTGGAATCCCTTGCTATGAAGAGGGGACACTGACAAAGGGTATGGGAAAGGGGGACAAGCCCCCGCCCTCCCCTCTGGAGGTGTCTTTTGTCAGCTTTGAAGAAAACGTGTTCCTTCAAGGAAGATGTTGTATGTGACTCAGGCAAGTGGACCACTATTGAAAAACAAATCCAGCTCTAGAGAAACTTATCTGTGCTGGGGTTGATTTATGATAACCTGGACAACAAGTAGTTATCCAAAGATCCAGATGAAGTCCAGACCACACCACTAATGTGAAGGAAGCTTGTATGGAGTACGTTATAATTGTATGCCAACCTAGTATTTGTAATGACCTGTAAAAATGGAGCGAGACAAATGGTGAATTGTCTGGACAACAGTGGCAATATGAGGGAAGTCGCTCTTCCTCCCTGCAGGCCTGTCTCTCATTTGGTTCGGTAGCTTGAAGGGAGAGAAAATGTGTGCTTCCCAACCTTTATGAAGCAGTACCTCAACAATTAAGAAGTGTTCCTCTGCTCAAGTGAGGGGACATAGTAGATAGAGACCATGTGATTTTACCTGCGTGATCATGGAGAAGACATGAGGAAATGAGATGGATAGTGCATATGTGAATTACAAGGAAAAACAATGGAAAGGGGAATTCTTCCAAGAAAACTGCTGATCTAGTATGCTCTGAGCAGTTCCCCCGACAAGTTAGATGGCTGATTTTACTTCTAATTTTAATAAAGAAATTTCTGATTTACATTTACAAGAGGTGAATAACAAATACTGTAACCAGGATCAGAAGGCCCCTTCCTCCAGCAAGGTGAAGGAAGGAACAATCAAGTTCATTAGCCTGTGTGTATTTGATAGCCTGGCACACTGGACACATGGGAAGGTAAGACCCCAGTGGACAATGCATAATGTACTCTAATGCCATGAAACTATAAAGGGATTAAACCTATCTGGATTTCTCAAGTGACAAGGGAGTCACAAGAGCTAACTGTATCAGAGATTGAAGTGAGCCTAACTGGGAATGAGTGCCAAAAGTACACCACTGGGACATGACCAGATGATTTGTGCAATCTCAGCTTAGACTACCTCAGTAGAGAGTAAGTCAAGGACACAAAAGGGTATTGGTGATCTTTTGGTATAGCTGTCTTACAGATGGAGGACATAAGTGTCTGTCTACCTCGCCTATATTCTTAGGAGAAACTTCTCTTGCAGTGTTGTTGACAGCGAAATTTTTATACTAAATGTTTCCCAAATTAATTTGCTTGGAGATTTCCTTTTGCTTTCAAGAATCACAAGAATTACATCAATTTTTTAAGCCTTCCCCTTAGGCTTAATTGATCTTTGAATAGTTTTATTTTCAAGAAATAATAACTTGCCAGCTATGATTTCTATACATTCTGACAGTTTTATTCCAGTCCTCCAAATCTGTTTACTACTGACAACAACAATAATAATAAACAAACAAAAAAATGAAAAACAAACAAACAAAAACCAGCAAACCAACAAAAACAACAGTAACAAAATCAACAAAGAAAGAAGATTTAGGTGGTATATCAGGGGGAATTTCTTCATCAAAAGGTGAAGTGCTGGAACACGGTGCTCACAGAGGCTGTGGATGCCCCTTCTCTGGAAATGTTCAAGGCCAGGCTGGATGGGGCCCTGGAAGCCTGGTCTAGTATTAGATGTGGAGATTGATGGCTCTGTCTGTGGCAGAGGGATTGGAGCTTCCTGATTCTTGAGGTCTCTTCCAACCCAAGCTATTCTATGATTCTATGAAACTCAGCCATTTTAGGATCGTTGTCCAAAGTGAAACCTATGGAATTATTTGTACATTACATCAGGAATATGTGATCAAATCATGCCTTTTATCATGCCTTTTTTAGAGTCAAAAACATACAGTGCAGCTCAAGAGTATGTGCTAGACTATTTAAAAGCTATTTATGTATTCAGATACTTGTTCTATGATTCTCCATACATACACACAGAGTATTTCTTGGATCTCTTGAAGAACAATATGGCCAGAACGTTAAGTAATCTTCCTTACAGATAGTCAGAAAATTAATCAGTATAGGAACTTCAGAGATTTCTTATGTTCTGAAAAGTACTTCTGGTGCATGAAAACAAGAGAAAGCTTTTTCTTCCCCAAAACTGAAACTCAGCATTTAAACTTTATAATTTAACATGAAATTTACTAGAAGAAATTTTAAAGTATCATTGCATCTTCTAAAAACAGTTAAATGACTCTTTAAATAGTAGAAGTTATGGGCATGTAAATAGTTTTTGTTACTGGATTATGCTTTTTTGTTTTTGTTTTTGTTACATAATGTGTTGTTTGTGGGAAATCTTTCAAATTAGAGCTGTTATTCTTTCAAATTTGAAAGTTACTCATATCAAACTGTTCTAGGATGTCTTTTGCCAGATATTTGTCCCGATGCATTTGTAAAGCTTGCTTTTTACACTGTAAGAAACATAATAATTGTTACCTTACAAATGGGGTGAAGACTGATCTTTAAACTGCTGCAGAAGAGATGAGAAAAAAAGTTAAAGCTAAAGCTGTATAAATGCTGAAATTTGAAATTCGTAAAAATAAATCCATAGGTTAGGTCATAAAATGAGAAAGATGGATAGTCTAATATACATATATGTTATTATCTCTCTGAAGCATCTATTAAATTTTTTTTTTCCCTTTTACTTATTTATTTATTTTAATATAACTTCTCTTTAGGCTGTCTCTTCTGGTTCTCTGTTTAAATTAATCTTAGCATTTCTGAACTCATACTCATTATGTGAGAATCTGGGTCACTACAGCAGTTGTAGCAGTCTGCAAATTTCTGTCCCTCTACTCCAGGCAAACTGGGAATCCTGATCTAAATAAGCAGCAAATTTAATTCAAGATCAGACAGGATTCAAGTGAGAAGCCAGAAAATACTAAAATTAATATTAAGAAGCAGCTATTCTTACTCACACAGTGGTACATTTTGGGCACTTTGGTAAACTCTTTGCAGAGTATTAAGCTCATTACTCAAACATTTCATTTTATTTTTAGGAACCTGACTTCCATTCTACTGTGATATTGACATCTACAAGTATGTATATCCTTCTACTTTTGTATCTCAGCCTTTGTGGTCTCCCTGATGTCATGACAACTCAAATCAGCATTTCATAGGTTAAAATTTGTAATTTATTTCTAAATTAGTTGTGCCCAAGATCAAGTAATCAAGGACATCTACAACGCCTATGTAGTTCAGTCCATCTTTTTCCCCTCTCAGAGTCTTCCTTGACTGCCAGAAAATTAGCTTAAAATACTGATAAATAAAACAAATGATTAAATATGTAAAAAAAAAAAAATTATGTATCTTGTGAAAGACCTTCTATGGATTCATGAAAAATAAGAATTAAACCTCTCAAACAATTTTTCAGGTGCCTATCAGACTTTCTGTCTTTCTCAACAGTGCATTTTACTAAAAGTTGCTAGAAATTTCTTGATCCCATCAATCCAACTGTTAGTTATCTTTATCTTTCATACTTTTGTTTTCAGGTATCTGGACTTGCTGAATACTAGCCACATCACCTGCTCATTTGGTAAAGAATATTACCCTCAGGATCTGTTGTTTTCTCTCCAGTCAGTCTCCTGCTCCCAGCTGCATAGATGGAACACTTTACTCACAATGCACTTCAGATGGCTCTTGTCTTGCATATCAACGAGATATACATAATGAAACCCTGCAACTTTGTCAAAGTTTGCTATTAATACCTCTGGATCAAAATTTTAGCTCCTCAGAAAAAAGACCTTTTCATGTATTATAACTGTTAAACTGGAAGATGAATTCTGAATTTTTGATCTGTAGTGATACGTCAACATTTGATAGAATGTTACATTTTCAGACAAAGTCTTATAAAAAAAATGTCTCGCTCCAATTTATGAGGGAGAGGATGTTCTTTTAATATATGTACACCTGGCATGAGATTAAGAAACAACAATTCAGATGTTGATCCGACCAGTTTATTTCAAATCTTAATCAGGGAGATGGGGAAGGAGAGAATGGACACTATTATGAATAGTCAACAGACAAACAAACAAACAAACAAAACCAACAATAATGACAACAAAATCTCATCAAAGAAGGATTCTCACAATTACAGAAAATAAATTAGAAAACAATGCCACAAGTACACATTGCCCATTTGGAGTTCATAAGGTCAGGTTGTACTTCTTTCTAAAATTTGTCTTTTTCAAATACTGATTTCACAACAGTAGCATTAGACAGAAGTGATATACATGACCTTAGGTACAATTGTTTTTATTTCTATAAAATAAACTAAAAATGTTGTGAGTTTATATCTATCTGCAACTATCTGAAGAATAATATAAAACTATCCTTAACTACCAGTGGATGGAAAACCTTAGTAAGTTTTGTAGTTAGTTGTATCTCACAATATCTATACATATATTGGATGCCAGTGATGCCTTAGTAATGCCTTATTTTTTTTTACAGTAGACAGGATATAAGGATATAACATGCTATGATGTAATAGGAAGCTTAAATAAAGAGGCAGAAATATTGAAAATATGTAGCTTCAGTGTGAGAGGACAAGTATAGACATCTTTCTATTGCCATCAGTGTAACAGCATAAGATCATGTAGAAGCAATCCAAAGTTCTGGCTGCATGAGATATTTCTGGAGAACAACTAATGTAGAAAGAACTTAAAAAACAACAGAAACAAAACAAAACAAAAAAAACCAAAAGCACCACCAAAAGCAATACCAAAGCAAACAATCAAACAAGAATGTCTACCACATAATCACCTTCAAAGTAAAAAGTACTACCACTACAAACAGCTTTTGCAGAGTAGCAATTTGAATATTCAGTCCATTATCAATGCAGCATTAAAAGGGTAATATGATGCCTAGAGATAGCCTCAAATTCTCATTACCATGTTGTTGTGAAAAAAAAAAAGAAAGAAAAAGAGGTGAAGAGAGTGGACAAGAACTGTTTATTCAGGCATGAGGGGGTTATGGTGACTCAGACTTTTGATGTTCTATTTTCAGGGCTGGTTTCTAATCCCAAGAGAACTGCAGAACTCCAAGGAGAAGAAAACATGCTACTCAGTTTGCGTGCAAAAGGAGTTACTGAGTCTCTCCTTCTCTCTCTGGAGTTACAGAAATAACAGAACATCTAAAAATAGAAGCTGGCCCTTGTACTCTTTGGAAGGCACACCTCTTGTACCTGCTGTGACATACGTAGGGATTCTGCTGATTTCTGCACTTTATTTGCCTAATTTTTTAATGACAGTAACTAATGTTTCTGAGCAAAATACACACTTACCAATTTTGCCAGCTTCCCTGCCTTCTCAGTTTTTTTAACCTATTATCAAAAGTGATGTCATCCGTTTATCTTTTGAATAAGCATGACTGTTGACTTAACAATCTTTTCTATGAAAGGTGTCAGTACAATCATAAATACTAAAACAAATATTAAAATATATGTACAGCAGTCATTGTAGTACATAATTAGCAGCCAAGTTAGGATCTTACTGAGCAAAATGCTATGTAAACATGCAGAGAATGAGAACTCAAATGAAGGAGCTGTACTGCTAGAATAAGAAGTCAAGGAAGTAATCCTTATAGGGTGGTTTACAGTAGCCTCATGTTAGGTTGATGCTACAGAAGCATGAAGGTAAGATCCACTTGTTTCTGCCTATCTACTATATGTAAGTATATTTGAATATTAAGTATTTTACCCTTGTCCATGTCAATGTTGTGAATGAATTGCTGATATTTTTACAGTATACTTAGGGCAAAGTGATGATAAATGCGTAGTCTGAATTTGTAACCTGAAAACAAAAAGTGGGGTGAATATATATTCTTCTGATACAAAAACCAGGGAGGATACAGAGTGTTGCAGTGTTTTGAAACTGTTCGGTTTGGGATTTGAAATAATACTTTTGCATGATCTGTTATAAACAAATTTCTAACTCTTCCACAGAAACTAGGGATAGGTTCATTCTAAATTTATATGAGTTTTTGGGGTCTGGGGGAGAGGATTTTTTTTTTTTTAAATAACACATTAACTTCATGTTAAAAGTATTTTTTAAAACAAAAAAAGCCTTCCCAACCACAAACATTATCATCCTTATAGTTAATGTTGTTGTTTGCACTAAAGACTCACAGTGTTCCATTGAGTCAATACCAGTTTATCTGCCTGATTTAGAAATGGGAGCCATTCCTCAGACTAGATTTAGTTGTCTACTTCAGTTATTTATTTAGAGGGGATGAGAAAAGAAGGCTGTTGCTGCTCTGGTGGCCAGAAGTAACAGCTGGTATTTTCTAGTCTTGAAAGAATTGCCAAGGACAGAAATATAGGGGCACTAGTGGTGAAAAAGACTGAGAAATCTGTCTGAGCAGCTGTCACCATGATGAACATAGTGCAAATATGCAAAATGTTACATTGGTCTGCCAAAATCTTCAGTGGTTTTGGCATCTCTTAGCTGTAAAATGGGATGTTCTGTGGATGGTAACAGCAATAGTAATGTCAGGAACCTCTCTACTGCAAGTAGGAAAGTAAGGTCTTTTACTGCATGTTTACTGAGATTCTGCCAGGTGGATAGCCAGACTATGACTGAGGCATCAGTATGCTTCATTGACTTCATGTTTGAGTTGTTCTTTAATTTAATTTAGTTTCACTGTCAAAGAAATATGAAATAACCTGTTAACAGTTCATGCAGTAGGGTGGTGAGACAGAGATGTGCAAAGGAGCAGGTCTTTAGCTCCAGTGTCACACAAAGAGCTCAGAAGGGAGATTTGGCTACAGAGGAAGGAAAAGGCAAAACATGTAGGTTAGCACAGGGTGTTTTTGTTTGTTTGTTTGTTTTTGGTTGTTGTTTTTGTTTGTTTGTTTGTGTGTATTTCTATATAAAAAGAAGCAAGTTTGGGAATATGGCACTGTTGCATATCAGCATCCCTTCCTTCAATTTCATGTGAATGCAGCTGATGTAGCTGAAATTCTTTACAGAGTCACAAGTAAGGTTTTGCCATTAGCTTTAATGGGATAATATTCTCTTAAGGAAATTGAAGGCAACTTATTTTGGATAATAATTTGGATAAAAATACTTTATAGAGTGGAAAAGTATTACTTCTGTCCTGTTCTCTACCTTGCATGCTAAAATGGAAGTGACAGCCTTATCTGCAACTTGATACATCTTTTTGGGACAAGAGAAACAGTTTCAAGGTCTGAATAACAGAGTAGTTAAAACATGGAATAGGCAGATTTCTGTTAAAGCCCATGAGCTAAGGAAAAATGATTCTTTTGTTTTGAAATCCACATTGTAGTAAAATAGAAATTAACAGAAAATTAATATTTGTACTACAATGACAGTGAGTTGTGTGGGAAAGCTTTTACTTCTTGTGTATTAGGCATATAAAAGGGCAATAAAAATGTGGATACATTCTTCAAAAAGGCACTGCTGGCAAAGTATAATCTTAATTACTGGACATCTAAACACAGTGAGATTTAAAGAAAATTAAGAAAGATGGATCTCAAAATAATAATCCACAACACAAAAGCAAAAACTACAGATATTACTTTGCAGTTTCCTTCAATGCAAGTATTTAGAAAATAGTAATGTAAAGAAGTTTCTACCAAAGAATTATATCAAATGGTATTGTTTATTCCATATATTTCTGTAGAGAGGAAAGCACCAGCATAAATAAGAAAAGAATGTGAGTGAAGCACTTGCTGAAGGAATGTGAAGAGGAATGTGAAATCATAAGTTGAATATGGTATTTTGAGTGAAACTGTGTAATGGAACAAGATCGATGTAGTTATCTGGACAATTTCAGTAAAAACAAATAAACATAATGTAATGATGCATAGGGAATGTGGTGGGGGAAACAGCAGAAAATTTAATGTCACAACATGAATCTTTGAGATTCCCTGGTCTGGAATATCATTCTAAACATTTCACCTCTTAAAGGATACTGAAAAATACATTAAGCTGTTCAGAAGATTGGAATGACTTAAAACTGAAAATCTCTTTTGTGAAAATATATGCTTGGTTTATTTTAAAGAGAACATAAAGAGAGGTAAAATAAAAGTATATTCCAGTCATAAGAACTACAGTACAAAGGATCAAATGGAATACTATCTGTTGTCATCACTTCCAATTATTCACTTCAGAGAAAAAGCACAGTTGTAAACAGATACAATACAAAGATCATATTCATTATATTTCAAAAGAAAACATGGTAAGGACAAACAGATTTTTATGCTTTCACAGGGAGGCGTTTTCTCCTAGGGAAGTGTAACGTTGGTTGGAGATGGTTCCAAAATAATTGTTACAATTGCAAACCCACCAAATGCAAGAACAAATGTGTTGGTGAGGGGGAATTAAAATTAGATGAATTACAGAGCAATCATACGGTTATTATTTTTAACTTTGTGATGAATTCTTTGTGACTGGGCAAGAGAGCAATTACACTTTTTGAAAACTGCTTTATTTTACAATGTTTTAAAGGCACAAAAATATACGGTCTAGTTTTTAAATGAGTTGTCCTTCTGCTTTGTTATATGTTAGATGGAGATAAAAATTTTATCAATGAAGTTTTACAGTTTTTCATTTGCAAAATGTTCTATAAGAATCAAACAAAATTCAAGTACAAAATTGAAATGAAATATTTAATAGCATTTTTGTAGGAACACATAGACAAGTTCCATAGTTTCATCTTATTTCTAAAATTTTAGAAGTTTTGACTTGTCCTTACAAGAAGTAGGCCTAAAACATTAATTATTCACTGAGGTTTTAAAATCAAATAAGCAATATTTAACCCATCTCTCTTGACAATACAAGTATTAGCATGAGGAGGAGTAAACTGTACTCACAGCCACTGTTTGCTACTTCCAATTTTTGAGAGATATTTACAGTTTACAGTTAGTTCCAAAAGGTACAAGAAATTGCTCTCCTAAAAATCGACGACCTGTGCTAGAAATCACTAAAAACAAATTTGTTCAAAAAAGGACATGGTCCATACCACCAATTTTGAGGACATAACTTATTTTTAAAGGCCTTTTTAAATAGTGAGATACATTTGTTTGTTTTGTGTGTGTGTGTTAATTAATGTTAGCATATTTTAATAATGACTTACATTTCAAGACCTTGGTATAACTGGTTTTATATAAATTTAAGTTCTCATTGCTGACTCCAGTGCATGATGGATGTTGACTTCTCCAAGGGGACATCCCCTCCTTTACATACAAATTGGAAAATGACTGACTATTATGAAATAAGAATTTGGAGAATTTTTTTTCCCAGTCTCTAGAAAATAAGACTTTTAGAGGAGAGCAAAGACTACTCAGAGGGGCAAAATGGCAAGTTGAGTCTAAGAACAAAGATATGCTATAATAGAGGACTGAAATATAGAGGCTGTAGAGAAACCATTCTCATTGTAAAAGAAGCAATTAAAATATGACATTTGTTAGATATATCATGCACAGAAGTGGTGAGGGACCAGTGTTCCCAGACCAGATGCTATAAGAATGTGTTGCTAAGACATTTTGTAGAAGCACTTCATAGCAATACTTTTGAAGAAAGCTTTATTTCTTGAGCTTTATCATAAACCTGATGAGCAGATATAATGAATGTACCAGACCGGCAATAAATGACTATTTGTCTTCAGAGAATGGACACACTGAGGATAATTCCCAAAAATATTCTACAAAATTCATAACATTTTCTTCTGATCTTACAAAAATATGAGAACTCATCAGAAAATATGAATAAGATTTTTTTCTGTCCATAATTTATGCACATTAATTAATCCTGTGAATTTCTGTAAAATTAATTTTATTTAATCTTCAGAACCTTGAAATTTTTCTGAAATCAAGTGAATCATGCTCTAGACAACACAATTTTTACATGAAAATTAATACAGAATACCATATGAAATCCCAAGAAAGAAATAAATAAAAGACAACTAATCAGTGTACACAGGGACAGCACGCAAAATATACGAGGCAGAAGACTCTGACTTATGGAATTCAAATGAGAACAAAAACTTAATAATGAAAATGTTGACTAAGGGAGTAAAGCAAATGAAAATTAAGATTCCATAGAGTTTATTGCAGAAATTCTGTCTAATGCCAGAGCAAAGCAAAAATTCCTTAAGTTTCAGTAAGCCATAAAAATACGCTTAAAAAAAAAAAAAAAAAAAAAAAAGAAAGAAAATTTCTCATTATCCTTTCATTAGATATGAACCGAATATGATAAATATAGAAGATTTGGCTTTACTCTTATTTTCATTTTTAAATATATTTATTTATTTTTATTTTGCATTGCTTTTACTATGCAGCTGCAGAGAACTACTTTAACTATGTATCAGGAAAAGAGAGGAAGGAAGCTCTCATAAACTCTACTAACATTAATTATTCAGTGTGAACAGATTTATTGCAATCGTTATGTCCTGTGCTTATAAGCTATTCAGTGTCTTATGTCTTGATGTTATTTCTGGAACCTGAAGATCAGAAATATCTTGTCTGGCCTTTTGCTGTTTGGAAAAGATTATGTAATTTCCTACAATTACTAAAATGGATGATGAATGCATTATTTACTTAAATATTCAAAATAGATGGAATTAACATAAAGGCATTAATTTTATCTTTTGGAAATATAAAAATGTGGTGGAAAAGTCATGTGTTAGTGAACTGCTCTGGATGTAGTCAATTTAACTAGAATATTCTTGGTGAAAAACTATAATATTACAATGTCCTTCCTGTTTTCTGTAAGATGATTACATATTTGAAAAATGTGATAATGGAATAGATTAAGGATATAAAAACCTGAACTCCATTACTTTTTTGTCTGTCTTACTAAATAGTACAGAGAATGAATGAGTGATTTTTTTTTTATTCCACACAAAACTTACTTTAATATCTTCACAAAAATGTGGTTTCACACAATCTGAACTGTACAGCTATATTGCAACTGTCGTATCACTTACTAAGCTGAGATGGAAGATACGCTTATTAAATCATGACCAGCTATTGCTCAAAGTTTGATGAGATGAATCTTTCTTTCCCTTACATTGCATGATCACTCGCAGTCCAAATCAGCTCATTCACATGCAGATTACCTACAGTGCTGTACCTACAGTCCTTGATGATTTTTTCTTATTACAACTCATAATAATGATTTCCAGAACCAGAATAGGAAAGTTTAGTTTTCCCACCTCCTTCCTTTTATGTATTTATTTTTAATGATAATACTTTCCACTTTTTGTATGTCATTGGAACGTCTCTTTATTTTTTTGTGAGTGGCTAACCAGAGATTATTAGTATACTCACCTTCCTCCATGAACATAGTAAAAAATTAGAGCTTCTTGCCACTGACTTGCTAATGCTATTATTCTAGAGCATGGCTCAAAGTCTTCTCAGGTGGAGACTCTGATGGTGATGAATACAGAGCTTCTCAGCAATCATCCTCATAATTTTTTTAGGAGTGCTTTAGAAGGAGGCTTAAGTGCACAAATGAAAGTTTGTTGTTCCTTAGAACGTCTAGTGAATGCAGAATAGCTACTTTGAGGCATGAGTTCATTAAAAATATGTACACTTATATTCTTAAAAATATGTGTCTATCACTGAGCAGCCTTGCATTGTTGGACAGCTAAATGCAGATTGAAACTTGTCATTAAGCACTAGCCCTTCAGAACAAAATTATTGATATGCATGGTCCTTTAACACAGTAAGAGTCTTCTACAAGTTTGACATAGTCAAACAGTTACCTATGGTGAGAGCATCTTATTTAGCAACACACAGCAGGCAAAATCAAAGTGAAGAGTAGGCAGAGAGAGTTAGGCTCTTCATTTCCTTTGGCTCTAACTCACTGAGAGAAATACAGGCCAAACCTTTGCATTGTGGCTCTTGCTTGACCATCTCTAGATAACCTCTCTTGGCTGGACTGTTACTCTGTCTTTCTCATTTACTGTAACTGCGCAGCCCTGGCTGCCTCTCTTCTGTTTGACATTTTTTGTCTCTGCATCCTTCTGTCTTTACCTATGCTAATGTTTCCATTCTGTGCTCATTTTTCCTTACTGTTTCCCTTTTTGCTAAGGTGCAATCTTTTGTTTTCTCTTTTTCATGAGCAGTAACAGATGTACAAAATCTCTAGAGAGACAGAGAACACCCAAGCAATCTAGTGGAGTTGTAGATTTGAGATCCCTAAGCTAGCTCCAGGGAGATATCTGAAGAGTCTCAGTGAAGTGCCCACCTGACCTCCTTCACATTCACCAAAACCTTTCAATTCTTTTCAACTGTGTGTAGGAAAAATCTCATTTAATATTTTGTTTGGACAATGAATAGGCAAAATTCAGGCATAAGCACTTACATTTTAATTAAGAAAAATGTATTATAATATTTAAATGCTCAAATCTGATACTAGACAGAACTTCCAAGAGCAATACAGATAGTTTTATGTAATCAGTGTTCACATTGAAGCTGAATTAACCCTTACAGATTAAATTGATTGGACTCACTGGCTCTTATGAGTCTGGAACAGTAGATGCTACATTTTCCACCACACTGCTGTATCTCTAAAGATACTAACTCAAATCAGAGCTATGTGCAATTTATTTTATCAGAATTAATTTTTGAAAGAAAAAAATCAAATGCAATTGAATATGGAAGAGCAAAACCTGGTTTCTTTCTTTTTTTTTTTTTTTTTTTTTTCTTTTTTTCCAGACAGAAGAACTTTTAAAAAACTTATACATATGTAGGACTATTCCTTTAAAATAATGCCAAATAATTACAAAGAAGTATATGAAACATGCTCAAAAGTAATAAACTTTGCAAAGATGCTACAGCAGGTGTACTAGAGATAAGCTACAGCTTAAAGTCTTAAAAGGTCATTTGCAATTCATACAGAAACCTATATCTCTGCTGTGCGCAGTTTAAAAGGTTGTGCGCAACAGAGCACAGAAAGAAATCATTTTAATCCGCTAAATATTGTCCTGGTACAGCCTTTTGAGACAAAAATATTAAGTTAGTACCTCCAGCATTTGGAATATTATCTTCGTGCAACTGTTTCTCATTTTTACACTGTCATGTTGTTGTCTATTTAAAATACAAATGATCACCAACAATAGCCCTTTATGGTAGAAAAAAGTCCTATAGAGAAAGCAGATAATTTGAATTTCTAATTAAAATGCCTGCAGAGACATGTTCTGGTATTCTGTTGAAACTGAGTGTATTTTAGGTAAGCTAAAATACTCCTCTCCTCTTGTTTTGAAAAATCAATGGATGTGAGAGTAATAAGTATACAGATAATGTGGGCAAGGTATTTGGATACTCTAAACTAAACTCATTTTAGGACTAAAGAGAAGGGCAAAAGCAGATCCTAAAGTCACACTAGTTTCATTTCCAGAAAGAAACCATGCGGCTTCCAAACAAAGACTGTTGCACTGGCATCTGATCTGTAGGAAGCTATGCTGACAATTTAAAATAGCGGAATGGAAAACAGACTGCCTTCCACCATGAATACTACCTTCACTGGTATCTGAAACTAGCAGTGCCAGAAAGCTTTTGTGCCAGCTCTCCACACTGCAGTTTGCCATTAAGAAATAACATCTTAAGCCGGCAGCTAGCCTTTGTTTGGCTGGTTTATGCTGCAGTAGCAAGGGGCAGAACATTTCCTATAGAAGATTCAAACTGCTAAAATGTGGCCCACATAAGAAAAAAAATAAAATAAAATCTGACAGTCATGCATGAGCAAGTTTTAGAGAATGAAAGTTTGCAACCTTGGCAAAAATGTATGCGGCATTTTATTTAATATGATAATTTTATTTCGTTATTTTTTAATTGAATTATACTTAGCTAATACTTGACAACTAAGACTCCTAATTTTAAAGGAAGCCATTTAACAATGCAAGAAGCCTTAAGTGATCAACTAATTGGAATAGCTTTGCGAATGTCAGGCATTATGTAAATGAATCTACTAGCCTGTTTAACCTGTTCTAATGTGATTTTGTGAACTGTGTCCAAAGAGTATAGTAATTTTGAATTACTGTGCTAATACATGCTGGAACATTTTGGCAATTAACTTTATTTTGTCATTTCTTCTGCCTTTAGACTTTGTTTCATTTCCCTTGACAGATGCTAAAAGAAGAAAGACTATTCTACATGAGTTTTAAAACTGTGTTCACAATTTTAATTTATTCAGTTGAATTTATTTTTGTCTAAAGGAAATTAAGCATATTTACTCACTTACATAAAGGAATTAAAATTTACAAATGTATGAATCTGATCTTGTTGCCTTCCCAATGTCATTAAAATTCCCACTTGGATTTCTTACCCATTCCTCTCTGGATAGAGAAGGACTGCATTACTTCTTTTCGTCTTTATTCATAAGTCTGAATTGAGAACTTTTCGTATTTTGTTCATAAAAATATATTACTATTACACTAACTTTTTAGAACTAATGAACATCCAAGTCAGAATCAGGCATGCAAGAACACTTCCTGGCAGATGCTTTTAACTCTTCTAAGAGTTTCCATTAGCGGGGTTTTTGTAATACATCCCCATACCACCTGTTTCAGTACTGGACTTACAATCAGAATCTCTTTGTAGTTTCTTCATTAGTAATTCACTTTCCTTTCTACTTGTCTGATCTGCAGTGAAGAAAAGGAAGAATCTGAAGGCTATTATCACATTCTATCTTCAATTTCCAGTTATGTTTTTCGAACTGCTTCATGTTCCTATTTCTCTCCCCTGCATCTCCTGCAGTTGGCTCCAGCAGACCTGACCTCATCTGATTGCTGTGAGGCAGAGTGAAATCTTCTATCTTCGACACTTGCAGTTGTTTCATGTTAAGGCAGGTGATTCCCAGCTGAGCATTGCATCCTCGGAAGCAAAAGTTTCTAATATTCTGGGTATGCCAATAAAAGAAAAGCTCCACATGCACAGTTTTATGGAAGGGACTCTTGTTAGAAGTAAAATTTCAATAGTGTGGAACTTCTCCATAATGCAGTAACAAACTCATTATCTGTTGTATATTTTATTAGTATATGTATTTTTCAGCTGCACTTTTAGTCCATTTATTTGTGCTTCCCAGCATGTTAGTAATGTATGTCGTTGAGAAGGACCTATTATTATTAAAATCACATGTTGATTACATTATGTTAGATATCCTTTCTAAGTGGAGATTTAATATTAAGACCCTAAATCTTTCTTTCTGAAGGTAGTTTCAGTATTTATGTGGTTTTGTTTTTGTTGTTTTATTTATTTCCCTAAAGTGTGAAGTTCTCAGTTTTCCAGCAGTTCTGGAAAGAATTTAAGATGTCAGATGCTCATTTATTAAAAAAAATTAGGAAAGGAAAGGAAAGGTAGCTCTCATGCTGACGCGCAGATCGGAAGAGCGTCAGCATGA
>JAPSGF010000089.1:2134678-2164106 GCA_035772895.1 Perdix hodgsoniae
CAAAACCATAAAATGAAAGATAAGGTTTAATAAGAAGCAGACATTCATGTACATATTTTTTTTAGATCTCCTAGAATAACGTATTTTCCTACTCATACCAGCTGGTTCTGCAAAGCTGGTTCTGCAGTAGCAGTTATGCCATGGATCTTTCAAGTAACAATCTGATGCTCAGTCTCATTTCAACTCATCTGCCATAAAGAGAAGCTATTTAATATTACTTTTTATTATTATTATTTTAATGAGATTTTAAATAGCTATATACTAGGTTAAACTTATATAGGTATATTCCCTCCCTCCCACATATCTGCATCAGAGCTCAAAAATTATTTAGGTTTAGCAAGGTAAAGAGTTTGTGAAGAAATCAAGTTAAAACAAGATAATATATTCCTTTTTTTTTGTAATATGTAATATATAATTCTGATAGATTGTGTGAATGCTTTGTTCTCATCAAGGTTTCTTATCTGATGCTCAACACTACTGACAGATCAGAGCAGCCGGGCAAGCAGTCATGTGCAGCCTAACTGCATCCTTGCAGAAAATATTTTGGGGTACTCTTAGGCACAATTCACACATCGGATCGAGAAATGCTATCAGCTTCTACAAACTGATAAGCAGAGAACTCATCGAGAATAAGGAAAAGTCCATCCATCTCTGTCCCTGAATAAAATTAAAAATATTACCCACTTTAGGACACTCATCTTGACATTATATTTCTTATATTTTTCATCTTGAAAAAGCACAGAATTCCAGATGAAGTTCATCTACCCTTCCAGTTTCCATGATTTGAAATCAACATCCTCTGTCTTGGAATGTTATTTTTTTAACCATAGTGGAGGTGACTTGGTAGAAAAGAATGAGGTAGCCTTATATGACAAACCTTAACAGCAGTAGTGTAAGTTAAAGGCTGGCTTGGACTAAGTGAGCTCTCTGACAAATGTGCTGTTGAATAAAAGGGGATTGTTTTCCTCTAATTTCTTTTTTTTTACTCCATATGTTCCTCACTCATTTTTTCATTCCCATAATGTACAAAGAAAGAAATTAGGTGAAAAAAGAAGGTCATTACTCTATCCAGCTTAGTTTACAACCAGTAAATAAAGGATCATTTCCCAAAAACGTGTGTCATGGGCATAGATTGATCTAGTTAACTCCATGCCAGGTAGTAAGAGACCGCCCCACCTGGAAGGGCCAGATCCCATGACTTCCATAATGTATAGGGATAGGTACTTGGAATTGGAGCATTAACACTTTAATTCACAGTATACTGCATGGTGTTTTGATGCAGAATACTGAAAACCAAAAAAAAAACAAAACCATAAAACCATGACAAAGTGAGAGGTAGTAATATTTTCTCTATTCCTCCAAAGTACTCCTGCCTATAGTTAACGTAAAAAACAGTTAGTTCTTGAAAAACTGTGCCTTTGAGGCTGACCAGACATGTTTAGTGTAGATGATGAGGAATATGAAAGTTAATACCTACCTGTTGTGAACTGGAAAGGTAATTTCAAATGTCACGATGCATTTCTAGTGAAATTGTTTCAGTCAGTAGGTCATGATATGTATCTGATGATGCATTGCCATTCTTCCAGATTTCCAGAAGTACAAACATGGCATCAACAGTTTCTACCAAGTATTAAAATACTATGGAATTAACTAATCCAACCTGCCCAGAAAAAAAAGGCAGAACTGATAACTTCCCCTTGTGTCCACCTCTGCAGTTTCAAATAAATTTATGTTAACTAGAACAAGGCTCAAGCCAGAGAGTCTTGAAATAAAAATCTCAGAGTTACTACTCACAATAGAAAAGCAATTCTGAATGAGATGAAATAGTTTTTGGCCTTGTAAAAAGACTTTGCAGTATAAAGATATGGGTCATCATTAGCACCTTTCAATCTGTTGAGCTCGAGGTCATTTAAAATATAGAATAATATGGAATAGCTGTGCTTTAAAAAACAAATAAACAACAAAAAAAACCAACAACCAATAATGGACAAACAAAGTTTTAAAAAAACAAAACAGAAAAACAACAACAACAACTGATAGAATTTTGATTACAGGAAAATTTCACCTGCTGGATCTATGATGTACAAACTGCAAGCTCGAAGAAACTTCTGTTGTAAGTTTTAAGCTTTCTGTGAAATAGAGAAAAAATGAATTTAAAAATGCTTTTCTACATTTAATTTTGAATTAGAGTTAGGGATTTAGGATATAGAAACTTTAAATGATATATTAGTGTATGGGCTAGTTATGCAACTAAGCTTGTAGGATTATGTAGAAGTTTTCATATGTCCTATTTACACAGGCATATGTTGCATCACAATACCTGTTTTCTAAACTTTTACTGGAAGATTATTAAAATTTTAGTGAGCAAGTACAAGTTCTATCTGCTGTAGTTAAATCAAGGGAAAGTAATTTATGATATTTTGTCAAAAAACTTAATAGCTTTATCACACCAATAAAAGTTTACACATGATTATAAAAATCCAGGAAAATATTAGAAAAAGAAAATTCTCCCTAAAGTTAAAAGCAAGTATTTAATATTTAATATTAAATATAATTATCTGCATTTCTCTGGTGTTGTTTTGGTGAGTTATATCTTATCATTTTTATAACAGTGTTTGTTCTTTACTGGTACAATTTCAGCTCTAAGATGATTTCTCCCTTCTTGCAAACTTATGTAACTGCAAAAGAAGATCCAGAGAAGTCTGAACATATGTTAGTGACTGGCGTTTCAGAGATTGAATATCTATCTATGGCAATTGAACATAGCTGACTGCATTAGGTCTGAATTTAATCTCACTAATAACTTCAAGGACATTCTTTCTAAAAAATTGCTTTTCTAATGATTAAAGTTTCATTAAAAAGAATTCATGCCTTTTTTATGACTCCAACATTCATTTGACTCAATTTTGAAATGCTTGTGTGACAAAAATGTATTTTGCTAATGGAAATTAATGTCTACAGGAATTAAATATGTGGCACGTAGTTATGCAAATGTTCTACTACTGAGTTGCATGTTTTCTGTGTTTAAACTTGAAGTAACTGGATTTCCAAACTTCATGTTCTACATATTGATGATACCAAAATATCCCTTTACTGAAAGAAGAATTTTCATTATTAACTTGTCTGATCTATACAGAGTGACACATTGACTCTTACAGGTATGCTTATTGTATTCTTTCAAAATAGTTTATACCTAATTTATAGTATGCAGAGTCTCGGTGTCTATTTCTTGTACTCTTCTCCTTAGGACATTTCCTGTTATCTCTTTCTACTCATCTAAAGGAGTTACAAGATGCTCAAAAGGAGAGAAGCTAGGAAAAAAAAGAAATCAAGGAAGGAAAGAAAGGAGGGAGGGAAAGAGAGAGGAAAGAACCAAATCTGGCCAATATGGTGGATGTGGTAGAACAGTCCAGAAAATACTGGCAGAGTGCTCCACAGTATTCAGACGGATAGAGGCCCTGGTGCTACTGTGATGCAGGAGAAAGGATACCTATTTCCCTGGCCTGATCCTGGAAGTTTGAAACTTCAGCTTAGTCAGCATCACTGTGTAGTGGTCAAAGTTGATGATTTGCTCGGGGTCCAGGAAATCCATAAAAATAACTTCTTTCCTATTCCAGAAACAGAACACACCACTTTACCTGCTGAGGTTGTGTTGTGAACATGTTTTTTTTTTTTTTTTTTTTTTTTTTTATTGGGGAATTCATGCCATCACTGCTTGGTCTGCACTTTTGACTCCGGCTCGTAGTGGTGACATCACTTCTCATCGCTGGTAATGATGTGATCCAGGAAGCTCAACTTCAGCCTCTCAGTTGTTGAATACGTCCTGATAAAATTGCATATGGTGTTTCTGTTCCTGGGTGAGCATTTGTGGAACCCACCTAGCGCAAATTTTGCAATTTGCAAGTGTTAAGTATGCTGATGGGTACAGTTTTTTGCATGAAGGAATTCAGTTCCACACCTTTACTTCATCTGCACTTCCTTGTCAGATGCTATTCTGTCAGACTGCTCCTCTGCTGCCATCTGTTGCACAGCAACAATTTGTAGTGGAATATTGGCAGGAGTGTTCAACTCCTACTGCCATATCTCCAACACCTACCTCCGACGTTGTAAGTCAAAATAATAAAATAGAATGCATTAATTTCAAAGCAACCTTTGTACACAGAGATGATCTCTTAAATGAAGGAATACCTGCTAGTGGGGATAAAAAATATGGGGAGAATTCTACAGAATTTAATTCCATTTATCACACTTATTGCTGATCTGGTCACTTAATAATTTTTATTCCTAGTTCAATTATTTACTTATATAAATGCATACTGGTAGTAGTTGTTTGAAGAACGATAGCCTTTTTTCAGATAGAGACATTCAAATCCTCCCCATGAGAATAATCTTACTACAGATATATGGGATTTAGCTAAGGAGAAGGAGAGGAAATCTTTGGGAGATCAAACAGTGACTTCAAATGAAATTTAAAGATGTAAATTACTTAAAGAATACTGACATTATACGTGTTATAACAAAAAGATATAATCTAGTTTATCAAATGAAGACTCATTCCCATAAATATTTTAAATGAAATTGCCACACATTTTAAAGAATAGAGTAGCATGTATGTTCAAATATTTTGTAGATCTAATTGTAAATTTCAAGTGGAAGTAGAAGCAGGTTCCTAGGCATAAGCAAGATTGTCAGTGTTCTACTCCACACAAAACCAAAAAACAAGGAGTGTGTTCCATGTTTCAATACCAGAAGAGGTGCCAGAAATTGTGACAAAACATATTCAGAGACTTCTCATAATCTTGGACAAAGACACAGGTGCCTATCTCATGAAGCTCAATTGCAGTAAATTTGAGAGTGAGATCTACTTTTTGTGAGCTAAATAAATGAACAGAATACACAGCTATTAGTTTTATGAGCCAGACATAATAACTGTTTTTACTTCAGACAATATTAGAATCTTTGTTCATGATGGTCAGTTGAACCAGTCAAGAAGATTATTCAGTATGAGCTTCTGAACATACTGAAAAGCTCTAATTTCTGTGGTTTTGTTTGTTTGCTTGGTTTGTTTGTTTGTTTGTTTTCTAAGGTGTGGAAACTCAGTGAGGGCTGAGGAAGAATCTTTCACCTTTTCCTTCCCCTGCTAGGAAAACCTTCCAATGCCTCTCCAGGAGCCCTAATATTTCTTTGGCAAGCCACTAATGTTAATATCTAATACTCCCACATTAATAGCTCCATTCTGTTAACTGTTGTTTAACAAGGAGTCAACAACCCAAACTGTTTCTGAAACTCTGTTGTATCTATTTTGTTTATTAAAGAATCTAGCCTCTGCGGTGTTTTTTTCCACTTGTAGTTTTCTGCTCAATCTGCTGATTAGATGTTACATTCGAGCTACTATCTGATTTCTAAATAGTTTATTGTTCCACAGAGTGTCTTATTTCTCAGTAGTCATGATGTCACAGAAACACAATATGCTACTTTTAAGGTTCACTACTTAGACTTAATTCCCTGTGATATGTATAACTATTCATCAGGACTTGAAGACTACTGGTTCTGAGCTAATGTAACAAGGTTGAAATAGTATTAAAACAGCATCCAGAAACAACTATTTGTATATGCCCATGTCATTACAAAATGCAGAATTTTAGAAAAGAAATAGCAACTTCTGTGGAAGACGCAGAACTTTAGAACACTTTATTTTACCAGTACGATTTGCTGTTATGATTGCAAGATACTGTTGTTTTGATACATTTAATGACAGCTGCACTCACCTTCAAAAGAGAAAGAAGTTTTCTAAAGAATGCATCTTTATTTATGATTTCCTTTCTTCATAGCATAAGGAAACATTCAAGCAGCAAGAAAGGGCAATAAAATTCCAGAGAGATAATATGGTACAGCATTATGATGCTTGACAATATTTTAGCAATGAGCAGAGGAAAAAACAACCCCCTTCAAAAGATGTACAAAGGGGCATTTCCTACTCATGCAAATTATGATCATGTAAGGAATGATCAAACCAGCTTTCCTACAGAGTGCCAATTTGTTAAATGGAACAGACTGAAAATAGCAGGGTATTTCACGCAGGCATAGGACATGCAGGCCCATTCCAAGCTAAATGAGATCATGAACTACTAGTAATTAGAAAATAGTATGTCATAAATTTTGTCACACTAGAGAATATACCCATAGCAATATACTGGGTGTGTTTACCCAGTGTAAAATCTCTCTATTTTCCTCCATTTATTTACAGAACATTTTATATTCCTAGAGAAAAAAAAAAAAAAAAAAAAAGTTCTTTAGTTTCAAGCACTAGAAAAGCCATCGTATAATTTGAAAAGCTAGCAGCACTTTGTAATGATGCCAATTTGGTAGAAAAAGAATAAATTGCACCATATGTTATTTACAAAAATAATCCCAGAAATGCTTGGAATCTTTTTTGAACCAGGTTTAGTACCTCGGGCAAATAAGTGAAATAAAATCAAATTACCAAAGTAAAATTTGTCAGAGAGAAATGTTCTTCACACACGAAAAATTCTGACCCTTTCTCCTCAGTCCTCTGTGTCCTCCTGTAGTCCTCTGTGAGGTGCATGGTGCTCAGTGTTAAAGGACTCACCACAGGGTGCAAGGGAAACCAAATGAAGTTACTACAAACTTTGACCTATTACATATCATACACTTCAGTTACAAAGACTTGAATATATCAAGCAAATACGGTAACACAGATTTAGTTAGTCACCTTTTTCAAAAAATACATAAAAAAATTTCCTGTTTGCAGAAAAAGAGTTTTATTTATTACATGTGCAACATTGAACTAAGCAAGAAGGCTTTCAGTATCTACTCCCCAGATTATTTGTGAGTATCTGCATGGGATTCCTCTCCACTCTCAGTAAATTACTCCTACAACGTTAGCTAGGAATCAAGCACTCTGTACAGAATTGGAAAAATTTTGCAGCCTCACCAAGTATATACACCTTGTAGCTCATTATTTGATGCCCAAGGGTGTTTCACCATCTCAGAAACTCCCTCTGCTCTCTCTGTCACAAAGTGCTCAAAGAACACATTTGCTGTATCACAACTCCACCAAAAGGTGCTATTCAGAGACTGAGAAGAGCTTATGCAGGAATGTAACCGCCTCTAAACTATGGTTTCTTCCTCTTCCTATTCTTAAAATGCATATTTTCAGAAAGTGACCATAAATATGACAAAATCGTAAAGGAACTGGAACGGACCACTGGAAATCACCCATTCTGTCCTCTTGTTGCAGCATATTCCTTAGAATAGATTGCACAGAAGAGTGTCCAGGTGAATTTGAATATCTCCAGAGAAGGTGACTCCACAATATCTCTGAGCTGTCTGTTCCAGCACTCTGTCATCCTCATGGTATAGAAGCTCTTTTTTGTGTTTGTATGGGACTTCTTGTGGTTCATTTTGTGCCCTTGTCTTCTCACTCGACATCACAGAGAAGGGTTTGGCTCCAAGCATTTGACTTTTGCACTTCAGATACTGACAAACAGTAATGAGATCCTATCTCAGCTTTCTCTTCTCCAGGGTAATCATCCCTAGGTCTGTTAGCCTTTCCTCAAAAGGAAGATATTCCAGACCCTTTATCATCTTTGTGGTCCTCCAGTAGGCTCCTTGCAATAGTTCCCTGTCTTTCTTGAACTGAGGAGCCCAAAACTGCACACAGCACTCCAGATGTGTCCTCTCCAGGGCAGAGTGGAGGGGGAAGATCACCTTCCTTGATCTTCTGTCCATGCTGCTTTTAATGCACCCCAGGATACCACTGGCCTTTTATGCCACAAGGGCATACTTCTGCCTCTTGGTCAGTCTGCAGTCCTCCAGGACACCCAGATCCTTCTCTGCAGAGGTCAAGATAAATGGAACAAGTAATAAACTAATAGCATACATAAGTGAAAAAAAAAGCGGCTCACCAGAAGTATAAAACAAAATAAATTTATTATGTTTTAGAGCATCAGTGTGCCCCCGATCTACAGGAAGACACTTAGGGAATGATTTGGGGTAGGGAACGTTCTCTGTAGACCTTACACATGCTTTTTGAAACTGAGGAAGAACTTAGATTTTTGAGAATCTTGTGGGGCATTTAGTGAATTTGTTTTCACCAAATCATTAGGACTGTTTCAAACTTTCTTTTAACTGAATCAGAATCTGAAAATATAGAACTTAACAAGTGTTAAAGAAAAACAACAAAAGGGCTCAGTGAGCCTTTAAATTGGTTCCTTTGGGACTACATAGGATAACAACACCTAATCAAAGTATTAGGCACAGCATCTGTAGTCCTGTGGTGTAGACACCTGGATGAGGAATGTGTATCAGTTATTAAGGAGCTGAGGGCTTTCCTTCAGAACAGATTTACTTTTCTCCTCCTTTGATGTCTTCACAATCAGCTGTCAAGAAGCTTGTCTTGTAAATTCTGGAGGTGGTTAAAGGTAAATAAGTGAAACTAGAAGGAGGAAAAGTTAAATTTAAAGACGAATAATCAATTAATGTATTGACAAGAAAATAAAGGCTCCTGAAAATAAGGTGAGTAAAAGAGTTGGAACAAGAAAAGAAAGCAACACTAGGAGGTAGGATAGAAGTTAAAGAAGTAGTAGAAAGCTCCCAACATATTTTACTGAGAGGAAATAGTAGCTAGGGAGATGTGCATTTGTGTCTTCATATTTCATTAGAACAATTACAGTTGTGAGAAGAACTCCGGATAAATGTTCTGTAGGTACATGCTGTTGAAAAAGCATAGAAAATTTTTATGAAGCCGCTCCAAAAGCAATGCCTCCCATTTTATTATGTTGCTCAGCGTATTAGAGGAAGATGGTGGTGGTTTGGCAGTTGAAACATCCTGTCAATATTCAATTACATTTTGTGGCCATGTGACAAATGGCAACAGAGGAGCAGTCTAAATAATATCATCTGACATGAAAGTGCATCTGAAGCAAACATATGGAACTGCATCCATCAACATTCATTGATGATTGCCAAATGTTTATGGAGACCAGAGTGGATGTGAGCAGAGTGAGGTGGTGGGTGCTGCCTTTCATAAATGGTGACAGCAGTGTGAAAGACAAGCCACATCCTGGATGCCCACTACATCCTTCTCTACAAATTGGAAAGATATGGATTTGATGAATGGATGATTTAATGGACAAAGAACTGCCTGGAGGATCAAGTCCAGAGAGTGATGGTCAGTGGTTCCGTGTCTGGATGAAGATCAGTTACAAGTCTTGCACCTGGGTAAAGGCAACATCCACTACCAGTACAATCTGCAGAGTTAAAGGATTGAGCACAGCCCTCCCAAAAATGACCTGGCGGTACTGGTGGATGGCAAGCTAGACATGAGCCAGTGATATGCCCTTGCAGCCCAGAAAGCCAAACATATCCTAGGCTGCATCAAAAGAAGAGTGGCCAGGAAAGCAAAGGAAGTGATCTTGCTCCTTTACTCTAAGCTGGTGAGACCTCGCCTGGAGTATTATAGGCGTTATAGGCTTGGGGATGAGTAACTTGATGACTGTGAAGAGGAAAGGAACCTGGGAGTGTTGGTTGATGCTCAGCTGAACATGAGCTGACAGTGTGCCCAGGTGGCCAAGAGAGCCAATGGCATCCTGGCCTGCATTAGAAATGGTGTGGCCAGCAGGAGCAGGGAGGTGATCATCCCCCTGTACTCAGCACTGGTGAGGCCGCACTTTGAGTCCTGTGTTCTGTTTTGTGCCCCTCACTACAAAAAAGACATTGAGGCCCTGGACCATGTCCAGAGAAGGGCAACGAAACTGGTGAGGGTCTGGAGCACAAGTCATATGAGGGGCGGCTGAGGGAGCTGGGATTGTTTAGTCTGGAGAAGAGGAGGCTCAGGGGAAGTGTCATCGTACTCTACAACTTCCTGAAGGGAGGTTGTGGTGAAGAGGGGTTTGGCCTCTTCTCCCAGGCAACGAACAGGACCTGGGGAAATGGCCACAAGTTGTACCAGAGGAGGTTTAGGTTAGACTTAAGGAGGAACTTTTTCTCTTGGAGAGTGGTCAGGCACTGGAATGGCTGCCTAGGGAGCTGGTGGAGTCGCCATCTCTGTCAGTGTTCAAGAGGCGTCTGGATGAGGAGCTGTGAGATCTGGTTTAGTGCTTGTGGTAGCAGTGGTAATGTGAAGACTGTTGGGCTAGATGATCTTACAGGTCATTTCCAACCTTTGTGATTCTATGATTCTATGATTATGTCCAGCTGTAGAGTCCTCAGTGCAGCACAGACATGGACCTGCTAAAGTGTGTCCAGGGGAGGGCCACAGAAATGATCTTCAGGATGGAATGTGTCTCTTGTGTGGACAAGATGAGAGCTAGGGCTGCTCAGCCTGGAGACAAGAAGGCTCCAAGTTGACTTTATAGTTGCCTTTCACTGTCTACAGGGGAGCTACAAGAAAGATGACAGACTCTTTAGTATGGTCTGTGCTAATAGAACAAGGGGAAGTGTTTTCAAAATAAAAGAGGGGAGATTTAGGTTGGATATAAGGAAAAACTATTTTACAGTGAAGATGGTGAGACACTGAAACAGGTTTCCCTGAGATGTGGTAGATGCCCAGTCCCTGGAGAGTTTCAAGGCCAGACTAGGGGGAGCTCTGAGCAACCTGAAATGTCTATGGATATCCCTGTTCATTGCAGGGGAGTTCAACTAGATGACCCTTAAATGTGCGTTCCATTCTACACTTATATTCACAGCTGTCATATCATGAAATGAGGAGTATCTCCACTAGCTCGGCCACACAAATTGGTGGATTTCTACTACAGAACTGTGTACAGAGCTGAATATAGGCCTCAGAGTGTTGGAAACAACAATGGCAATGTTGAAATACGATCAAGTTTGTTCCAGGTGTGTCACAGCAATGCTTGAATAGGAAGAGAGAGAATACTGTATACAAGTTTGTCAGGACCTACTGAACAAATATGAGACTCAAGGTGACAGGTTCCTGGATCACATCGTTCTGAGTGATGACAGATGGCATCACCACAGCAAGCCAGAGAAAAAACAGCAGTTCATGGAGTGATTGCATATGAATTCATTAAAGAAAAAAAGTTCAGGACAGTAATATTAGCTAAAATGCTCTGTTGTTTCTTCAGTGCAAGTGGGAATAATTAGAAAGATTTTAAGTAAACTTTGAGTAACATATTCATGATATAAAATTTTTAGCAGGATCCATCCATGGAGAGTGTGAAAACAAGACTGTTCCTCTCCTAATCGTAGTTCAAAATTTCTCCAACATTTTTTTAATTTGTCTAAGCAAAGGGAAGAGAAACATAAATTTTGAATTCTGAAGGACCTATAGATAACTAATGTGATGAAAAATAGGCTTTGAGTAGATTTATAAAGATGTTTAATTTGATATAGACTTGGCTGAAAGTCTAAAGTAAGCACTAAATCTTTTGTTTCCCTGAAATGTTTTGTTGGGTTCTTAGCTTTTTTCCAGGCATTGATTGCACATGTTGAACTTTATTAGATCAGATTTAATCAAAACCGTAAACTATTTTAGTGAAAAAGAAGTTAATTGTAAATTACAGCTTAATGTTCCTTGTTCTGCTGGAAGTGTTTAATGTGTTCAAACATTTCTTTACCACCCAAACAGATAGAATTGGTATTAAAAAGATTTGGAAAATATTTTATACATCATAGATTTTAAAATAAACCTGCTTATATTTCAAACATCGTTAGGAATAATAAATAACCTTAAAAAACAAAAAGTGCTGTATTACATGATTTTTCTGGACAGTGACACAATGAAACGTGTAACCTTTTCTATATATTTAAAAAAAAAAAAAAAAAAAAAACAGGTAAAAAGACAAGGTTACTAGGGTGTAAGGAATTACTATTTATTATGCCATACTGAATAAAACTTTTTCTAGTCCTTTCCACAAATACACAAAATTTTCAAATCCCTTTTTCTTCTTTCCTGTTCATTACAACTATTTTTATTCTGGAATTTCAATAAGGAAACATGAAACCCATGCACTACATATTCTAAGATATTGCTATAATGGCCCTGATAAATTTCAGATAAAATATCTGATATTTAGAAAAGCTTGTTGCAAAAATGATGAATATTGTCACTGCAATATATTTACAGTAATGGCATTAGAGAACATTCCCTCTGGGGAAAAAAAAAAATGTTACCCAGTACTGGACTCAGGGAATTTAATTAGTTTCTAGTTCCAAATCATGTTCATTATCTACGAGAAAGCATTTCATAAAATTTTCTACTTACATAAATTGCTTCTTAAAATCTGCATTTTGTTATTAAACTATAAATTAAATTAAAATTTCAGAATAAATGCTTTTAATTCAGTCACTTCGGTGATTCAGCATTAATGGTAATAAGGAATTGTTTTATGTATATTGACAAAAATAAGTACTAAATATGAAATGTAATTTTTATTAGCTAATTTTAGACTTTAAGGCATGCAGAGTGGTTTCTGTAAAAATAGTTCCGTATTCATTTTACATAAGTCTATTAAATTATGAATAGATATTCATGACAGCAATCTGGATATCTCTATAAGTAATTCTCCCGTGCATATGTAATACTGTGTTAGACTACTACTAATTCCGTCAACTCTATAAGGTCTGCACAAGCAGCAACAGATTTCCTTCTATAAAAATCTTTGAGAATTCTATTCCCTTTTCTAGCTACTGTTGTCAGGAGTGTTACAAGTTTTTTATAGCATTTATTCTTCTCACTTCATCCAAATCATAGAGGCTCACAGAAAGAACAGAAACAGAAAAAAAAAAAAAAAAAAAAAAAAAGCTGTCTGAACTTGGACTTAAATGTAATGCAGACGAGCTTTTAAAATAAAATTATACCTTCTTTGATTTAAACCTTAGCAACAGAGTTAGCTACAAAGAAGGCATATAATTTTATACCAAAGAGAAAAAAAGAGAAAAAAGATAAAGAAATTTTACTTTAATATACTTCCTTTCTCAGTTCAAATTCTACTGCAATGAAGACTAAGCTATTTATTTTAGTGTTAACAATATTTTGTTCAAATTATATTGAAAAGATATTGATATTTATGCATGATTTTCCTCTCCAGACTTTCACCCATTTTTTCTGAGATGCTTCACTTGCTTTGTCTGAGACCAACCAGTAACATGCCCTGTGCAGACTCAGCAGAAGTTAAACAGAAATCATTGCAGCAAGGGGAGTTAGGAGAAGGATGGATTGAGCCCTACAGAATCAGAGCAATAACCTACTTTACTCCACTTCCTCCTATGGACAACATTTATTTCCTCTTATGTCTGAAAAATATCAGCTTGAGTAAATACATCAGCTTGAGTAACATCATCACTGGTTGAAAACCGTCAGTTTAAGCAACTCACTGAGAAGAGTGCATGATCACCAGAGACCTTTGGTGAAGACTCTTGAATGTTCTAGAACTCCTAACTGTGCAGATATACAGAAGTTGCCACCCCAAGGGTGGTCTTGGCCAATTGGAGTAAAAGTGAGTGTTGCACATTTAACTTGGTCAACTCATTACTCATGGATCAAAACCCCAAAACTGAGACAACACAGATCTAAAGAACTGGTGAAATCTTTCTCTCTCTCTGTCTCTCTCTCTTCTCTTTCCTTTTGATCTTTTCTTCATTTTTCTTTAGTGCCGTTATCTAAATTTTTCTATACTGAAATTCATAAAGTTGTCCTTTTCCATTATATAATATTTCACACATACCTTACTCGTATCATCCATTTAAGAAGACTTTTGCTCCAAAAGAATAAGCATCAGTGAGATAGAGAATAACATGATAGGAGCTTGAAATAAAAGCATAACTTTTGAAAAATCACCAGCCAAACAATTGCTTAGTCATTGCTTAGTTATCTGCTAGTCATATTTTCAAATAGAAACAATTCAAGATCATGACTTTTCAGTGGAGTTACTGATCCTGGACTCATCGGTCTGTGAATGAGAAAGTGCACATACAAATTAATCCAAAAAGAGGTATATCTTCACTAGCAAAAGTTAGCAGAGCAGTTTCTCAGAATTCAGTTTTGTTCTGATTCTGATTCTGATATTCAGAGGGTTTTTTAAAGTTTACATTGGTTATTTACTTGAATAACTGAAAGTGATGGAGTCTACTGAATTCTTTCTTTGCCAGGAAAATGTTCTTTTGGAGTATATTTTTGGCTGAAGTTCTATGTGACTAAGAAAAAAACTAGAAGATTACTCCTACACATGGAGGAAACTGTTGTATGACCATAGAATTATATGCACATTTCATAGTGTAGAGAGGGGAGTAAAAATTTTGAGCTGAAAGCTCTTGTTTGAGGTGGGAAGTCTAGAAAATAGCACTGTACGAGATTACTACAAGGGACTGAAATTACTTTTGTGATACTGAACTCAAGAACTTCTCTACAAGGTTAAATATACTTGAGAATAGCAAATATATAAACTCGCTATGTTCTGGTGAGCGTGGCTACGAGTGCTGCCAATTATTCTGTGTACTTTGACATACCTGGTGATGAAAAAGGACAGGCTTTTTCCCATCTAGATTATAAACAGGAAAAAATCTTAACAAGCAGGGTTTTAAGTGTAAGAATACAGAGATTAAAATTCTAATCAAAGCCAAATGAACTTATTCATGAAATTAAGAATGTAGTCATCAGAGATATTTATGTTGCCAGTAATATGATAAACACGGAACTTAGTTTTCTCCACCTGCACTTATTGAAAATTGTAGCTAAGAGATGCTTAAAAGTTTGAAGTGAGCACACAGATTGAAATAGCTAGAACCACAAATTACAGTATTCTTTCCTTCTCTCACTCAGGAAATCATTATATATGGTAGACATATATGCAAAATAGGAACATTTCATTTTTGACTGTCAGTTATTCATCCCTTTTTTTATATAAATCCCCTTGTCCCCTATTTATATATAAATTTTAATAGTAGTTGTATTCAGTTCCTTTAGTTCAGAGCTTTCTTAGTACAGTGATGTGGACTGAGATTAGGAAGGAGAAAAACAGAAGTACAGAAGTAGTATGAATTCACTTTTCTTGCATTTTGAAATTATCACCTATTATTTTGATTTTAAAAAATACTGGTGAAACTGTCCAAATTTTCTGAGAGGGATTAAAGTGTGATGAACAACTTCTGGATTTTTTCTCTGCAGTGTGTCCAGAGAAGGGCAAAGAAGCTGATGAGGTATTTGGAGCACAAGTATTGTGAAGAGTGGTTGAGTGAACGGAGACTGTCAAGTTCGGAAAAGAGGAGCCTCAGGGGAGACATTATTACTCTCTACCAGTACGTGAAATGAGGTTATGAAAAGGTGGGAGTTGACCTCTTCTCCCATATAACTAGGAACAGGACTAGAGGGAATGGCCTTACATTGTTCCAGAGAGGATTCAGATAGGATGTTAGGAAAAATTTCTTTTGTGGAAGAATGGTTTAACACTGGAATGGGCTGCTCAGGGAGGTGTTGTAATGACTGTCCTTGGATGTATTCAAGGAACATTTAGATGTTGTACTAAGATACATGGTTTAGTGGGGAGGCATCGCTGGTAGATGGGCTGTTGAACTGGATGATGTTGGAGATTTTTTCCAACATTGGTCATTCTATGACTCTAAATCAAGACTCTCCTACCACATGTATGTGCCTGCTATGGACCACAGTATGCCAAAGAAAATAAGACAAACACTTTAAACTGTGCTTTCATGATCATATATTTGACCATATGCTATGGGCTATCATATGTAATACAATATGCCTGACAAGCAATATTAAATTATTCTACTGGCCACGTCTCATCATCTATGCCTTAGGATGGACCAGCATTCAAACACAAGGTGAAGAAAGGGACTAGGCCAAAGCAGCAAGTGGTGCTTGCTGTAAGAAACAATCCCTTCCTCAAAGAACCTGAAGGCTGTAGAAATTTTATTTCCCTTTCATCATTTTTTTTTTTCCCCTTGGAAAAGGTAAGTGTGAAACAGGCAAGCAGCAATAAAGATACATGTTCTATAATTGCAGAAGCAGATTTTACTTTATGGTAGATAGATAAGTTGGAATTTCACCTTACAGAAATTTCAAAAGTTGTGCATATTATTTTCACAATTTTCCGGAGAAAAAATAAGCATTCATTTCTTCAATGCACACTTCAAGATTTCTTTCCCACTTGCTCATCTGTGCTTCATATCCTCAAATGCTTTTTTCATAAACACTTTCCAAAGTTCCTAAACATTATCCAAATGCTTCAATATCCTTAAAACTTTTGCCAAAGAAAATTTCTTCATTTCCAGAGCACAAACTATTTCCAATTTCTCACTGTCATTTCTCATGACATGTGATTTCTCCTGTCTCAAAATTCAGCCTATCGATTCTTCCACACCCATCAGAATGTCCTTATATAAAGTCATATAAAGTCATATAATTAACACTAATCTGTCTTACTTAAAGAATCTATTCATGATAAAATTGTCCTTTTTCAAGGCAAAATAAACAAGCAAACATACATACAAACAGAAGAGATAAATAAAATAAATTTTAGATATTTGACATTAAGTAAATAAAGATATTTTTGTATTTTTTGAATGATCTCCATTCTTACATTCACAGGAAATCTTCAGCAAAGCAATGGAATAATTTAAATAGCAGAAAATGTTTTATGATACTGTAGTACATAACTTTCTCTGAAGTCATTAACATTCAAAATAAGAACAGTTTTCTCAACCTGTGTTACTGCATTAAAGCTAACAGCTAAAAAAAGTGGAGAGGAGGAGAAAACATTAAGATTGTTGAGAAATTAGTAAAGAAATAAATAATGAAAGTGATAGGAGAAGTTTCAATAACTATTATCTTATTTCCCAATTCATACAACAATGTTAATTTATACCTTAACATCTTTACTGTTCTCTGCTTTTAGAATAAAATTACAGCTACTGAGTTTGAAAATGCTGCAGTGCAGATGTGGGAACTATTTATTGTTATATTGTTATTTATTATTATCTAATTTATTGTTAGATACATTCTCTGTAATTTTTTAGTACTTTATATTCTGTAGATTTCTTTAGTTGCTTAAATCTTTCACACAGGCTAAAATTTCCTATTGATTTTACAATAGTTTCTAGAGTTGCAGGAGAATCAATCAAGCTAACAAATAAATAAGCTCTATTGTGAAAGTACCCGAACAGTTAACAATGAAGAAGGAGTGATTCTCTTCTATTCAGAAGTATAAAATTAGCAATCACTTCTGAAGATTTTGCATTCTCTGTCCTGTTCACATACTGATAGTTCTCTTTCCTGCCTTCTTTATGGCCTTCACATAATGCGGCTACCAAGAATAAAAAAAGTCAAATAAAATGATACAAGTGATTCCACATAGGTCTAGTCTCATATTTCCATCATAGAGTGCTATTTTCTACCTTGCTTATTTGGCAAAAGAAAGAATTTCCCATGGGCTTGCAGAAAAAGCTTTTCATGAATTGTTCCATTTCATACATCCTGAATTGTTTTCATTTTATCTTTCATTGGAGAGCATGATGAGGCAGGAAAAACAGTCTCATGTGCTAAACACAAGCTCCATGAAGCTCATTTGGAGAGTTTGAATCTCGAGTGAACAGGGTCTTTTTCCCTAGAGAGTACTTTTTTTCTGCTCTCATCAACAATAACCTGTTTATCACAGGTTTATCTGTTTATCTCAGTGCCAGTTTCTCCAAAATTTGAACTCATGATTTCAAACACACAATTATTGCTTAGTGTTATGGTGATAAATCTTGCTTAGTCAATATTTTGTTACTCTCCCAGGGGTTTTCATATAGGCTCAGTGCCAAATATTACAATATTTGAAGCTGAGATATTGAAAGATAATACAGACAAGGGGAAAAAAAATAAAAAGGAAGGTAGTATGAGAAATAATACATACATACTTGCATAAAACCAATTTACCAATTTACTGACTTCTTTGATCAAAAAAAAAAATGTGTCAATATGACTTTAAATGAATAGGAATATTCTAAACAAATCGAATTGGAATCAAAGGAAACTTTCAATCATAAATCTACTTTCATTATTCTTAGTTTGCTGAGTATGTGTACCTGCTGATGGAACTACACACAACATGCAGTTAGTGATCTTCGCTTTTGAAGAGTATAATGTCCGTATGTTGACTTTAATGGGCTGGAAATGAATAATACAAGAATTAAGGAATAATATCTGTGAACAAAACATTCACAGTAACAGGGCTTGCATTACTCTCTGGCAGCAATTGCTCATAATTCAAATATGCATACTTACTGTTCACTCTCTGAAGATTGTAGTGGTTTTTTTCTTTTTCTTTTTTTTTTTTTAAAACCTATATGGTGGGCTCTCAGGCTGTTTGTCTGATTAAGCAGATGGAGTACTATATGATATCAGAAAATGTCTTCAAGGACTTTGCTTATTTGTAAAGAAAGTCTAAAAATATTAGTAATTTTTCTGCTTCTAAATGTGCATTTACAATCAAGATTAATTAATAACAATTCATATAATAAATATTTAATTTATAAGAGAATTTAGAATTTATATAATAAGAGAATATAGAATTTATAAATAATATAATAAATAAAAGGTTATTTATATCACTATCTTGGTTTTATGCGTATTATGTTCTTTTTCTAAAGACTATGTTTATCTTGGTTTTATGCGTATTATGTTCTTTTTCTAAAGACTATGTTGTGCCATATTACTGCATTTTCTCTTCACATTTACAAAAAAAGACTTATGAGTTTGATTTGAAATATTTTAAAAAATACATATTCATATGAAATATATATATGAAAAAGTGGTATTTTCAAAACCAGAAGGCCTGAAAATAGTATCTTTTCTTATGTGGAGACTATAACTTTTCACTTAAGTGGAAAGAAGCCGCAAGATATTTTCCTTGGTGATAGAATACATAATGTCAAGGAAATTGATTTTGAGGTTAACAAAACATGATCGTCAGGTATTTTCAGCAGTTTTAGTGTTCATAAGCATCTTTTACCCTATACTTAACAAATCAGAACATAATAAAATGAGGCTAAAAAATTGGATTGATGCTGTAAGAAAACTCACTGTAAATGTACCTTTAAGTCAAAATACACAATATTTAATAAAAACTATCAGCATTATTCCATATGAGATTTTAATCAATAATGTAATTCAACTGAAGGCTTAGCTTGTCTTAAACAACTCTAAATAGTTGACACTGCCTTCACACTGTTAAATTATGAAGAGTTCTGAAAAAAATTGTAATATTTAAAAGATCTTTAAACAATAGAAAATATATTAAAAAACCAACATTTCAAAGCCAGCCAATAGCAACAACAAACTCATTTTCAAGTGAAATCAGGAAAAAAATATATGTTTAGCAACATAATTTATAATTGTGACAGGAATATACAAAAATAACAGATATAAACAATATAAACAAATATAAACAATATAAAACAAATAACAAAAAACAAAAATATACAGAGAATAACAAGTGACAGGAATTTATAAAGATTTAGTACTGCAGGTCACTAAGAAATGGAAGTAAAGGATAACTCTACACATCTTAGTTTAGTTGAACAACCTGAGAAATACAAACATGACTTAATCTGTCCCTGACACCCAAGTCATCTTTTTCCCCATCTCACAGATTGACAGTGGGTCCATTATTGGCTTCCGTCACAATTTTTACAATTTGTTATTGTTTTCTTACTGTGCTGGCCATGCTGAAGAGGTTTCACTATGTTCCCTTCCCTCTGAAAAAAATCACTGAGAAGTCCAGAGCACAAGTTTTCAAATAGTACATATAAAAAGTACTACTTCCATTTTTTATTTTTTTTTAATTATGACATATGGAGTTCAATATCAAAATGTGAGCCCAACCCATGATTCTTGTATCTCCAATTTCTCTTTTGTGGACTATGCAGTTATTCGAAAAAGATGAATGCAAAGGCCTATGTTCGATAGACTTATCTCCTGCTATATTTCTGGTTGCAGAGTGAAGAACATTTTCAGCATAAGAAAGAATAAGCAGAGCCAAGGTGTGGCAATGACAACACTGCATAGATGTCTCTAGAAACGGTTATTCAATTTAGGTGAAATTTTACATAGGTTGAGGCAAAACTGATGAATGGAAAATGACTCTAACAACTGTGGCTGGAAGTATCCACTAACTGGTCGATATTAAAGCGAGAAATATTCTACTCAGTTATTGAAGTAATTTATTAAAACATGATGCTGTCCCCAGCATATCACAGAATGAATGTGCAAGAGGTACAGCTTTTACAGTTGAGATGGAAGAGCTTATCAAATGATAAGCTGCATAAAGTCCGTAACTAAGGTTTCTGAAATAATGAAAAATAATACCCACTGCCTCATAATTTGTCCACCTCTTGTCAGATCCTGCTTTTGGCTTGGAGCGGCTGATGTAAGTCAATACCTTGACAGATAGATGGCATTTGTTCAATTCAAATAACACTCACCACGTGGACTTTTGTTCCAAAGCTCTGAGAGGTTAATTGAATGCATATGAAGAATACACCATGTTAAAATTGACTCTGCTCTAATGCAGAACTGCTAAGCCTCTGGACTTAATTTAAGCCTCCCCCATTTTGCACATTAGATTGAATCATGAAAGCAGTTTAAAGGAGAAAATGCTAATAGGAGGCAACTTAATTTTTAGATTTCATATGGAAAGGAATTTGAATACAACAAAGTTGTCTTGTATTGTACTGTATGGTTTCTATACCTATCAACAAGAATAAGCTTTTCTTCATGTGAGACAGTTACACTACCAAAATACTTTTTTTTTTTTTTTTAAATTTCTTTATTAATCTGTAGATTTCATTATGACTTTCAAAACAGAATCTCCAGACAATGTAGTGTGTATTTTAGGGGTTCTATGATGCCCCTCATTTCAATTTCAGTTGTAATAAAGTTTAATTCTGATTTATCTTCAAAGTAGTTAATTGCATAGACATTGCATACTGTATGCAGTAAGTTATGATATAGCTTGGAACATTTCTGCTAAGTATTGTGTTTTGTAAAGCATCAGATTGCATAAATAAGCAAAACAAATAAGGAAAACTGAAACTGTTGCAGACCCACCGTCTACACTGGTAACTCCCCCCTCCACCCACAGTACCAAATAAAGTTTCAATCTAAATTGGAGCTGGCTTGAGATAAAAGCAATATAATTAGACAGTGTGTAGTACACTGTTGAATAAAAACATTCTCTTAGTTGGAAAATCTGCTCAGATTATTTTATAGGGTGTACAGTTACAATCTTATGAAAGATTGCTTCACATTTACTGTAAGAACCTTTTGGATTGTATATTGCATTCCGGTACTTTTCAGTTTTTGGGAATTTTAAGTTATTTTTCTTGTTAGAATCATAAGGAATTTACCTATTTGAAGTAGTTATTCTAAGTTTCAGAAATTTCTTCCTGTATTGACAGCAGGTAAATTATGTATAACTTATATTTTTCATGGCAATATAAATTCAAAATATGCTATTAAGGTTTTCTACAGTGTGCTTTATTTGTGGATTTTTAAAAATGTAAAAAAAAAAAAAAAGAAAAAAAAAAAGGAAATATCATATGGCTTTATTGCTTTCTATACTCTTATTTTGCCCATTTTTCATTAAACCATCCATTAAAGTTGTTTCATTTGAAGTTGAACTAAAGGTATTTCTGAAAATCTATACATGTATAAATTTGAAGTCATAGAATAACAGAATGCTTTATGTTAGAGGAGACTTCTGGGTCGATCTGTCCCATTCCCTGCTCCAGCAGGCTTTTGGAGACCTCCAAGGAGGAGATCCCACTGCCTCTGGATCCCTCTGTCATTCAAGGAAGGGGAGGGGAAAGGAAGGGGGCGGAGAGGCTGGGAGGAGCTGGGAGGGAAGGCAAGAAAATGCAAGGCGAGGAGATTTTTTTTCAAAACTTTTTTTTTTCCCCCCTAATATTTCAATTTATATTTCAATTTGTAATAAATTTGAATAACACAGATAGTACTTACTTATCTTACAGATGAAACTGTAAGTGCTATGTGCAGAAATTTATGCTTCTAGGAACTGTGTTATGGTATAAATATATGCATATATATAGGTACAAATACTTTTTTTTAGAGTGCCACCTCCAAGACTACACAATGGATGAAAAGATACATCAATTCCCAGTACTCCAGTACTGGCATGGACTGAATTTTACACCTTACCCCCTCACTCTCCCTAATGTTCTACTATATTAATTGTCCAGAAAAAAACTTACATATTCATAATAGGCACCTGGATAATTCTCTGAAGTATATATGTACAGAATCAATTCTGAATCAAATTTCCAGAATCAAATTTCATAAGTACACAAGGCAACTTGTTTATTGAGACTTATAAAGCTGTAAATACAACCTAAAAAAAATCATGAAAGAAAACTATTTTTATGTAATATTAAAAAGTCAGCATTCTAAATTTTAGAATTTTCAGTTTCTGTTTTAAATGTTCTGTCCAAAACTTCTGACAGCAATGTACCATGCACAGAAGAAAATCTTTAAGAAAACCATATGCTTGGATTTACCTTAGGATACTATTCAAAATAAATATAACTTGAGTTGCATTCTGCTGTACCTTTCAACATTTTTCATTAGGACATAAGCATGAAAAATGTTTTAGAATTCCTCTACAACTGTTACTGCAAAAAGTATCCATTAAAACCGGGAATGCACCATTCAAGAAGTACCATTACCCCTTCAAACACTTCAGTGCATGCAATGATGAGGACTAGGTAAAAATATACAAGAAGTAATATGTATTTATTTGAAGTTAACTACAGATGTAGATGATAAAAATTGCTTAAAACTGTTCACTACTCTTCTAAAATCACCTGTCATAATAAAAAATGACAAAAGCAGCCTTACCTTACTCTGAAGTATGTGGAAGCCCTCTACTGAAGAAGACTTTGAATAATGTGTTCAGAAAAATTCAGAAAATTACTGGAAACTTCCAGCAGGTATTTTTTTTTTATTGGTATTAAATCCTATCACATTCTAGTGTATTATTTGGAAAAAGATGACATACTGTATTTACACACTGTGAGGAATATAACATGCTCTTAGCTTTGCAAATCGTTGGAGAACAGAAATCAATTTGTAAACCTTGTTTTTCATTTTCAGTATTTCATAATGTTTTCTTAAGAATGACAAAAATGATTTCATGTTCATCTCTTGATATTATTTGAACTCCCATCAACACTGAAAATGTTTATTTTAATCAAATCTTCAATTTGGATATTTTTCTTTTTAGTTAAAAAACTGAAAAAAGCATATTTATTAAAATTAAAGTTGTAATATTTATTTTACAATTAATGCTAAAATGTTGAAAGGAATTTAAAGAGAATTTTCATAGAGATTTCTGTTGAAGGAAAAGCCTGAAATAACCAGAAAATGGAATAGACAAATCTGAACTTACAAGTTTTTGACTGGGACAGTGAAAAAAGATCTCAGAGAGACTTGATCTTCATTCTTCGAAAGACTGTACTGAGCCTAACAGAACTTCTAATGTTTTCACATTTCCAAGATACTGACACAAAGGCACTAAAATATTGAAATACATTTTTTTTCCTTCTCTCCAATTAATCAGAATTATTTGCATACTTATTTACTCTCAGAGAATACAAAAAATAAATGCCAAGATAAATGATCTAAGGAAGCAATTAAATAAAAATTTCAGGGATATATTGGTCAAAATGTCTTCATTAATCTATTCAATCTTTCTCTTAGACTTTCTCAAATAGATATGTAATATTACATTTAAAATGTAATATTTTCATAAAATATTTTTTGGCAAAATATTAGCACATGTAAAGAAACATTGTAACCATACATAAGATGTTGAGCTTATCTGCTCCAAATATCTAGCACTAACTAGAAATACTTCATTTGGACAATTACTCTTACGCTGAAAAATGCATCCATAAAGTATTGAAGGAAAATTCTTATATTTTTCCATTTCATTCTGATTAATCGGGGTTGATGAAACAGATCAGAGTTCATTCACTTTGTATTTCAGAAAGATCTATAAGCATTTATTATCTTTAATACTTTGTGTCATCTCTGTTTTGAAGTCCTTATTTTAAGGGAAAAAGAAGTGTACGTTTTATGACCTGCCAATGGTGTAATGGAGCATACGACTAATCGGACAATAAGCAGAATGAAAGAATGAATAAGAAAAGAAATCTGCAGAGCTGCAAACATTATAAATACTATTCTGACTACAGTAAGGGTCAGAATATTATCTTTGCACCTGCAAGCTCAAAATTTACATGGGAAAAAAGAGAATGAGGAAGGTCTTAAAAGATTTTGAAGGTCATTAGCCTGGACCAGAGCTATACTTTGTAAAGCTCAGAGAACACAGATATAAAAATCACAAAGTTATCTGATTAGCAATTGGCAAAGTAACTGTGCAAAAATATATAACTCTTTTTACTGGAAACAATCCCACTGTTTTCAGGTTTCAGTATTTATTAAAGATCTCATTTGAAAGGTCAGCTGAAAATTGCATTCTTGCATTTTTACCAGAACAGGAATGTATCAAGAGAGGCTTCAAACATCATGAGATGAAATGCAGGACATGCTGAGGCTGTCTTTTTAAAACATCTCTGTTACTTAGGTTGGAGGGAGACTTGAAGTTCATCTAGTTCCAACCCACTTACCATTGGCAGGATTGCCTCTTATCAGATCAAGCCACTCAGGATAGCATCCAGCCTGGCCTTGAGCACCTCTAGGGATGGGCATCCACAGCTTCTCTGGGTAGCCTGTGCCAGGGCTTCATCACCCACTTTTTTCTTGACATCTAACCTAAATATCACATGGTAGGTTTTTTTTTTTTGTTTAATTTTTGTTTGTTTGTTTGTTTTAAGTCTAAAGCCATTCCTTCTTGTCCCATCACTATCATACTGTGTAAAAAGTCAGTTTCCCTTCTCAAAGTATGCTCCATTTAAGTACTGGAAAGCTATAGTAGTGTCTTCCCAGAGCGTTCTCTTTTCCAAGCTAAACAAGCTCAGCTCCCTAAACTTTTCTTCATAAGAAGGGTGCTCCCTTGAATTTCTTCATGGCCTTCCTCTGGACCCATTCCAACAACTCTGCATCTTTTCTGTACTGGGATCCTCAGGCTTCGGCATGTACTCAAGAAGAGTACTCAAGAAGAACCTCATGAGAGCAAAGCAGAGGGAGAAAATCACTTCCCTCTCCCCGCTTGGCTAATACCCTCACCAGCTCCCTCATCATCCTTGAGTAGATTGCATCTGGCCCCATGATCGTGTGATAATGCATGTGAAATGGTAGGTCTCTAATTGTCTCTTCCTCAGTTGTGGGGATTTTGTTCTGCTTCCCTTCCAGACTTTGAGGTCAAGGGGTAGAACACACCAACTGTAGTTTAACTTTGTTGAGGGAAACAATACAGTCATGACAAAAACCTGTAAGGGAAGGGAAAAACACGATTTCTTAACTTGCAAACCGGTTCTGAAGTTGAAATGTGTAATACTATCACAGGAAGAGATCTATTTTCATCCTTCTGTTGAAGATACTTTCATTTATAATTCCTGGAAACATCGTTCTCAAAAAAAGATAGAAACAAGCTGAAAAATAGCAATACGTCAAAAAAGTGTCTTGGTTATAATAAATATAAAAGGACTGATATGTGTAGGAAAGGGTACAAATGCATAAAACAGCATCTGCTTCTGACTTCCATAGTAAAAACAAACAAACAAACAAACAAACAAACAAACACAAGCAACAATAACAACAAAAACTTTGTGAGATTCATATCTGTGCCTAGGAAAGAAGACATACTGCCATTCATATGAAGGGTGCATCCTTTAGATCTATCAGGAGACCTTTTTCCCCCATCCAGTGTACTCATTATGCTTCAAAAAGAGCTGTATTTGGAAAATAACATCAATGAGAAAGGAAATATGAAACTAGAAAAAAAGAAAAAATGCAGCTCTCCTTCCATCGCTGCTGCTCCTTGTGTTGGGTGTGATATTTATGGCACAAACAATATATTTTATCATTGGTCTGCCAGCAAATTAAATATGATATAACATGTGCTGCATTTTGCATTTTATTATATATTTGTTACTTATTTGTAAATATATAGCTTTAAAATAAATATACTTTTTTTTTCAAATTATATAATTATTATATTCTATTATGTAATGCAATGTAATTGCGTTATATATTAAAAAAAATCTTGAAAAAATTCTGAGTGTATGAAAGCTTATAATGCAAAATGTCGCTATGATAAAATTCTGGGTACTTCATAAAACTGTTTGCACACACATGTGCATTTTATTCATATAATAAATAGCCACTCATAATAATTCAGTGACTTTTTCTTTTCTATGGAAATTTTAAGTGATTTAATTATTAGTTATTGTTCTAGAAGAAGTATAATCCCATTTTGTAGCAAGAAGATCTCAGTTTATGATGTGCTAAAGATTACTGAACAATTATTGGAGTTACTAATTGAGTTTAATTTTTTACTGGTCCGTCAAAATGTTTTAATGCACACATGAAATGCACAACTTATCAAAACAATTTAGTTACTGGACCACTTCCAAAGACCTTAAAAAAACCCCAAAAAACAGACTAGATAAAAAAAAGTGATCAACTGTAAAATGTTCTTGAAAAAGTATCAATTCACTTTGCACTTTAATAGATGCTTTCTATACAGCTTTACAATGAAATGAAAAGTAATGGCAAAATAATGGCTGCCATTACATATAGTAGGAGAAAGGTTCATTATATTTTATTTCACCACTTCATGTTTGTTTTCTTTTTTAAAATAATCTGAGACTGGGCCAAGTACATTTGATATTGTAATTATAGTGCAGAAATATGAATGAAAAGTCGGTAGAATATATGGTAAAATAGGAAAACTGTCTTTTTAAACCAATGAACTATTTTACTAAAGTGTTCTTGTGCATGATTTCATTTCTGTTCTTGATATATATTTTATGAATCCTTCAAAAATGAGAAAAAGGACCTTATTTACATCAACTTTGATTGTGTAAAATTGACTAAAAATGTATGTAACATGACTCTGCAACTGCAACATTTCTCAAGGAATTTTAGTTTGTTCCACACTATTTTCAGTGCAGATGATAATAGGATGTAATCTAGTCCAGATTACAATTGTGTTATTCAAAGAGTGTAGCACTTTATTAAAAAAAAAAATAGTTCAGCTTCTCTCAAGATTATTCAGGCAAAACAGTGCTTCTTAAATCGAGCCATTTGGCTCTACTGTTCTCAGATTCATATCATTAAAGATATGTAAAACTATAATTTTTCCTGATTTGAGCATGATTAGTGAGATTGAAATACCATTCTACTAGTGGTACCTAAAAAGATTTGTTATTTAATTTAAAGGAGTCTTACATTCTGAGTACACATTACGCTCATTCAAATTTCTCTTAACCCAGATGGAAGTTCTGGAATTGCACAAAGAATGGAAGAATATCAGCCAATCTTAAAGTCACCAGATATTATGTGCCAATAAATGTTTTTATTATGTTAATCCAGCAGCATGCATGGTTTAAAATGTTAAACAGCAACAAAAACAATAACAACAACAACATCAAAATCTTCCACCTTCCTCCACCCCTTCCAAAAAAGTGAAAACAGTTTATGGCAGTTCTGATATTTCCCAGAGGTTATTCTATGATAAAGAATATCTAAGTGTAGATTGCTTTGTATTCAACACCATTAACTTATCTTGCCTCCAAAATGAGTGTTTTATGTCTTAGTGACATTAAACTTTGAGGGTTTTTTTTTTCTTTTTTTTTTTTTTTTTTCATTCCCATGACTTGTGGTTTCAAAGAAGGATCCAAGATTCTAGCTGCTATTTCTTATTTTCTGAAGTTATCTGTAGGCTTTGTTGTAGTGCTTTCTATATAAGATTACAGCTCACAAGTAAGAGTTTTCAATTATTTAGTATTATAATTCAACATCTGTACAGTTATAATACAAAAGTGTCAAAGCTGAATATAATTGCAGCTGGTTAACTTAAATCAGCAATAGACAGCAAAGAGATAGAATACATTTAATTAAGAATTATGAACTGCAAATGAATTCAATATCAGTTCATGCATACAGTCTACCAAAATTTGCAGAGAATTGAAAGACGAGTTCTACTTAAAAAAAGATGAAAAATAACAAAAATGTACGCAGGTGCCTGTTTTAAAATTGATTTGGTTTGTTTCAATTTTATCTTCTTATATTATCTTTGCTAGTAAGAAAATGATATATCTTGCAATTCTAGTGATTTAAGTGTTATATTTTCTGACGATTTTAACTGTCCATTGTAGATAGTCATAACAACAAAGAAAATGTGCAAGCAGTCTTTGTTTAGAGAACATATGGAATGTCTGAGGCTGTGAATCTTTCTGAAAATTTACCAAATGCTAGAGCACTGACTACACAACAAAGTTTGAAATTTGTATATAACATTTTTTTGTATATTTTGTAAATATATGTTTGAATATATATTTGCGGATAAACTGTTCACTCAAACTTTGGGAATTCAATTTTATTCCCTTTTCTTCCTGAGAACTTTTGTATCTGTTTCTCTCAGTTCCTGGAAGAAAGCATAAAATAGTACACAGTTATAGTTTTTTGTAGAACAATTCAAGATTGGCTTCCCAAAGAAGTTTCACTTGCATAGAATACAAGTAATGGATGTCACAAAAAATTAAAAAGGAGAAAGTAAGAACTAGCTTCCTGTTTTGTAAAATATTGTAACTTGTGATTTCACAACTCCATGGAAAATTATCATAGAACAGTTTATGTAGGAAGGGGCCTTGAAGATCATTCAGTTCCAATCCTCTGCTGTGGGAGAGCTGTCAACACTAAATCAGGCTGCCAAAGGCCCCATCCAACCTGGCCTTCAACAGCTCCACCAGTTGGATGCCTCATCATGATATAAGTAAGGATTTCCACCTAATATCTAACCTAAATCTTCTCTTTTTTATTTGAAAGCAATTCTTCTGTCTCCTATCACTATCAGGTTATAGGTAGTTTATTTATGTTACCTGAAAATGAAGTTGTAAATAGAAAAGGAAAAAGAAAAGGAAAAAGAAAAAGAAAAGGAAAAAGAAAAAGAAAAAGAAAAAGAAAAAGAAAAAGAAAAAGAAAAAGAAAAAGAAAAAGAAAAAGAAAAAGAAAAAGAAAAAGAAAAAGAAAAAGAAAAAGAAAAAGAAAAAGAAAAAGGAAAAGAAAAAGAAAAAGGAAAAGAAAAAGAAAAAGGAAAAGAAAAAGAAAAAGGAAAAGAAAAAGAAAAAGGAAAAGAAAAAGAAAAAGGAAAAGAAAAAGAAAAAGGAAAAGAAAAAGGAAAAGGAAAAGAAAAAGGAAAAGGAAAAGAAAAAGAAAAAGGAAAAGAAAAAGAAAAAGGAAAAG
>JAPSGF010000089.1:2164506-2193888 GCA_035772895.1 Perdix hodgsoniae
AAAAGAAAAAGAAAAAGAAAAAGATATCTCAGCCATCTTGAGATACGTTCTCAATTTCCTTTCTTAGAACAGAAAGCACCACTGTCTATTTTTTACTGTTCACAGTGCTGTGTTTAATCAAAATACATAGAATTATGTGCTAACACTTCAGTTGGCATTGCACTACTCCCCATGCCTTGGTTTCAGCCAAGACTGTACCAATTGCACACCAATGTTTGGTTATTGCTGAGCAATGGATGCATGTCTGGGATCAGGCTGGGCTGCTTGTTGAGAGCAAGCTATCTCCATGATGGCATGGGGCAGGTGATCATTGCAGAAGGGCCTGGTTTGTAGCCTGTGGGCCATGGGTTGGATGTGACAGGACTATCCCACTAACCTCTGATACGAACTAATTTGACATTGGCCAATTCATTTCAAATTCCAGGTTAACTCAGGTTTTTAAGAAATTATTAAATTATAGACAAATCTAAGAAGATTATACAAATTATTTTCTTTCCCTAAGGTGATAGGAAGTATTAAGAATTTGATTTTTTTTTTTCCCTGTATAGAATTGAATATTTATGCTGCATAATGTTCTGTAGTCCTGCCTAGTGTAGCTTCATAATGGGCTAATCTACATTATGAGACTGTTACAGAAAACCACGCTGGATACACATTTGTAGGAGAAAGAAAACCCAGCAACAAAAACACGCCAAGCCCCTGCATCACCCAATGAAAACAACAAAAGAAAGTAACAACAAAACAGAACATCATCAACAACAAAAGTTTTGGCCAGCTCCTATAAGCAATTATACTTATCCACCCCAGAAAATCAAGAACGAAACATGAATTAAATCTTCTCTTCATTATGAATTTCAATTTTGCGGAAGCTTTATTTTCAGCGAAGCATGTTTTGACAGAAATTTCCAGCTGGTTCCTCTATAAGTGAAATTTTAAGTTAGAGGGTTCAGCATACAAACCATAACACAGAATGAGTTCCAGAAATAGATGAGGAGGTTCTTGATCTATGCACTCAATGAATTAAAGATTCTGAAACATAAAGTACATTATCTGATAAATGAAGTCACTCTGCTCTGGCAGAGTTGTTTGAAGACTGCAGTTCCTGGAAACTTTAGTCATGGGCTGTGACAAGTTTGATCCATATACATCAGGAGATGTGAGGTTGAAGAGTAGATGAAGACGAAATTGAAAGGGACAACCCACAAATGTCTTCAACATGACAAATGGAACTACTTTGAAGGCAAAGCATGTGATTTTCAGGAAAGAATATAAAAAGATATTGACATAAGTAATGTTTGAAGATGAGTGAGGGAAAGATAATCATCAGTGAGATAATCAGAAATTTGGCATCTGTAGCATACTCCTATTGGACCTCGTCCATTAATAGGTAACATGACAGTTTTAAAATTCAGATCAAATTAAGCATTGAGCATTTCACATTTTATTATAAGATTTTGATATGCCACTCATATTTTATCTTTAATTTTGATCTTCAATTCACTTGTTAACAGAAGGCCATATTCAGGAATTGAGCAGAGACTAATTAGGAAGTAAAAAATAAGATTTTCTAAAGGAAATATTAAAAGCTTTTTTCAGACTGTTTCAAAATTTTTTTTTTTTTTAAATATTACCTAGGCTTTTTTTTTTTTTTTTTTAAATTAAAAGAATACTTTTGAGAGTAGGATAGGTTAGACCAGAACTGTTCAATTGGAAGGGACACACAAAGAACATCAAGCCCACTTCAGAACTATTAAAAAAAATTAAAGCACATTATTGAGGGTATTATCCAAATGCCTCTTAAATATTGACTGGCATGGGGCATCTACCACCTCACTAGGAAGTTTGTGTCAATGTCTGATCACTCTCATGGCACTGAAAAATTTCCCAGAGCCCAGTCCAACCTCCCCAATGTGGCTTTATGCCATTCTTTCCTGTCATTGGAAATTAGATTGCTAAGGCAGGACATCTTCATTAAGAATCTGTGTTAAAAATATGTTATTAGCTTTGTTATTTAAATGAGTGTGGACTTTTAGATATGAAGCTACTTTTATTTATATGGTGTTATTTTCAGTTCCTAAAAATTGCAGGTTAGTACTTGCCTGGCAGAGACAATATTCTAAAAAATAAGCTAATAAAAATATAAGCTTTAGGATTTTTACTTAATTGTGATTAATAGGAGTTATATACACATACAAGAGAAATGATTTGTGAAGTCTTTATGCATTATATCTATTTAAAGTTATCTTTATTTCTCCCAAAGAGAAAATATACATAAGATTCTAGATATGCAGTCACAGAAAACAGGGATCATATTGTAACCTCAGCTGTAAAACCGTTTCATATAGATTTATAGAAGCAAGTCCCCAGTTTTAAATTGTCTTAATATCACTTAGTTCTTCATTGTTTACAAGAGTCACTCATTTATCTGGGGAATATATGTGTATATTCTACTTTCATACGTTTTTCTAAAAAAATGTTACATCTTTTTTTTTTTTTTTCAAAATAAACAGCAAAATAAAGTAGTTCTGGCCTGGACATCATTTTGTGACTAAATGTCATGTAGTCACAGAGAAGAAAGTCTTTGGTGTCAGGACTGTGAATGCTCCCATATGACCTAACTACCTTTGACTTTTGAGTGCCTGGAATTGTTACACAAAGGAATGATTTATTAATTTTTTTTTTTTTAAATTTCTCTGAATTGTTAAGCAATGACTGCCATTGTAAAGATCAGGACTTTTTTTATTCTATGAAAAACATTTACATGTGAGAAAAAAAATAGTTCTTCATTCAGATGTTTTGCTTGTCAATTCTGTCAACTAGAAAAATAAAAATGAAAATAATATTTCAGAAGTATACATGTGTCATAGTATTATGATTTTTGGCTATTGGTATTCCACACCATAACATCATGTAGTGCACTGTAAATTAAGGAGTTAGTGCTCCAGTTCCAGGTACCTATCCCAGAATAGAACTACTGTGTTCCTCAGAGGACTGTTCACTGTTCTGATATCATTTCCAGGGGAACAAATAAAGGTTTTGTCATGTCACCTGACATCCCCTTTTTAATCATCAGGCTCTCCTCCCTGCTGCCCTTCCTGACCACAAGTCTTGCCTCAGCATTAGAATAAGACCTTTGGCTTTCAGATAGTTTTTCTCATTATATTTAGTTTATTAGCTCAAATTCTATTATATTGTATTATAGTGTGTTACTGCATTTTGATATCTAATTTAGTAAACTAGTTTGTTTCTCCTCAGATCATTGCTGCTGTTGTTTTTTGGCCCATCACTATTTCCCTTCATTTTCCCATTTCCAGATGTGCAGACCTACAGGTCCTTCCTCCCCGCTAGTGGTGGAACCGGACCAAATCAGCCCATAAACCATTAACAATATGGAATTAGCTGATTCAAACAAAACTGGTGAGTATACTACCTGAAGTCATAGCTGGCATCCTAAGATATTATGACACTACAGTAGGGTATTTAAAATTGCTTGCTGAAGTCACAGTACCACAGTACCACAGTAGTTTATTCTGCTTTTTGACATCCAGAATGTATAAGATGTTACTTAAATTTACCTGCATTCTGGACTTTGTATTGAGAAAGACCTCTATAAAGATAGAAAATAGTATTCTGAAGAGAATTTTGCAGTTATAGTAGAGAAATTATCCTAAATGTTATAGAATTTGAAGCAGAAAAGCAGTTACTGCCACAGACTGTACACACTTTTACCAGATGACTTTTTCATACTGTGAATGCTGCAGTGAGTGACAATGAATCACTATGAGCAATTATGAACTTCTTAGCATTCTTAATCAGACACTGGCACAGACGTACTGAAATTCTGAAGGAATTCTTAATAAACTACTTGAAAAAAATATCCTGAAACTCTCTGAAGCTATACAGATTCAGAAATCTTCTCTTGTAATTCTATCTTTTTATGTCAACATTTTCAAAACAGGAAGAGCTGATGTCCAACATGGATTCTCATTTGCAACTGGAATATTAAGCTTTTTCTGGGCACTACACATCAAATTCCTGTAACTTGTCCCAAATGTTATTCAATAAAAGTAAATAAGCAAACAAGCAAAACAAAAAAAACATGAACAAAAAAATTATGAAGTGTTACAAAAGAAAAATTTCTTTCATCAAAATTGACTATGAATATTCATCTGGATAACAGACTCCTAACAGTATCTTAAGAAGTGAATCATTAAAAAAGGGATTACAATATTATTTTTAGATCTCTTTAAGATATTTAGATATTTCAATCTTGTGTTTTTAAATATGGATGTGACAATTGCACTTATGAACATAATTATATGTAATATGTGGAACTGTTCCCTTTTTCATCATGTAGAGGTTTTTGTTTCAGGATAATTATGTTATTTTTTGATAAATAATTCAAATTAGATGACTGGAGGAGATTACAATAAGTGATTCCTCAGTATTATCATTAAGCCATTCTCAAACTCGTATTTGATAGTACAAATTGAGTTTAGGAAAGAAAAATAAAATAAAGCTTATACATGTCAACTTCATTCCCTACATTCCAAAAAATTCCATATCTATAGCGAAAAGTGTAGACCTAAACTTTTTGTCCCCAAGAGAGTTTATTTTCCATAGGAGATAACATTTGTCTTTGTTATCTGAAAGCACAGCAGTACTGCTCCTTTTTGAAATAAAAAAGTAATGATGGCTAGCTGCTGTCATTACTGCACATTACCAAAAGGTTATGACACAGGCATTGTTCAAATACAGTAAGTGTCTAAGTAATATTTTCAGTTTCTAATCTTGCTCAAAGTGTTGATCTCAGTAAAAAACAGAGCTCAGAATACAAGAAAAACAGACCAAGATATTTTGATTTAGATACAAGAACTGATACTCTGTTGCCTAGAGTTGAATAAATAATTTTAGTTAGTTCTCAGTTTAAAAGTTCCATGCAAAATTCAGTGTGAGAATAATTCCCAGTTGAATACTTTTTGCAGGCGAATAATTCCTAAGAATCTGTGGGCAATTATATTTGAAAGGAATATTTTTAAATAAATTGAACTACTTTTGCCTGGATAAATATTGTCGTAAACTTACAGTGATGGTTTGTAACTTTCACATAGGATATTTTGAGTGACTATTGATTTGGTATATGTTACTCAAATAGTTACAAACATTTCTCTTCAACTACTGCAAAAGCTAAAATTGCTTATAGGATGCGGGTAGATCTTAAGTTGGGTTACCATGCTGACATAAATTTTATTTGTACCTAAAACTGAGAACTTGACTGCTCCAGTTTGCTTACATTTATCTTATGCGATTGTTGTGATCTTTGCACTTGTTATGGCTTTTGAAGATAAAATATGTTCCCATTCTCAACTGTGCATATCCGTGAGTAATTGCACAAAGGAGATCATATTCTGGGTCTGAGAGTCATTCTTACGGAGTTACAAAAATATTTGAAATGTATGATGAAGGTATTATATGGATTCTCAACAAATAATGATTTCTTTTTTGTTAGTCAAAAGAAAACAGCATATGTGTAAAGGACCAGAAAGTCATATACTTAGTTATTTGAGAGTACAATTAATGTTAAAAAAAAAAAATAAATAAATTTAGTTTCTCTTTAATTTGCATGCATTAAAGAGAAAGACAGCTGCCTGAGACTTAATATTTTCTTTTCTTTTTTCTTGCTGTATTTTTTTAAATCTTGGTTGAACAGTAGGATCTGATCTTGCAAACAGCTGAGAAAAAAGTGTTTTGTCACTTGTACACAGATAAGTTTAAAGATAATCTGACTAGATTTTTGAAATTGAAGGTATGTATAATTAACTGTATATTTAAGAAAAAAAATGGGAACATGAACAATGAAATTACTATTTATGTACAAAAACAAGATATTGTGACAAATAGTTTTGAAATTGGAACAATTTTCATTGAAGAGGCTCATATTGACACTTTTCTGTCAAAAATTCAATTATGGTGAAAAAAATGATACTTCAAAAAATGTTTCAGTTGCATCTTGCAGTTTTGATTTAATGAGTAGAAAAATATTTTCAAAATAATAAAAATATATGTCATTGCTGATGTACAGTAAAAGACTGTGAACCTATGTGTACACTGATTTTCATATTTAATATTAGTACTGAAGCGTTGGCTTTAGGTGTTCACTGCTGCTTATTATCTCAAGCTAATCTGACCTTTTCCAAGCTTATGAAAAAGCTAAGGATTATGCCACATTGCTTATCTATGATGTAAACTACAAATGTAAGCATATGGCATCTTCTCTGCCTTATGGATAGGACATGAAAGGTTATGTTTTGGATTGTACTCAGATAGAAAGATGATAGCCTCTCTTCTGCACCAAAGGAAAATAGGGAAAGTTAAAAGGACAGATAAAATTCCATCTCAATTTAGACCGAGATGTGATTAGATTAAAAAAAAAAAAAAAAAGAAAAAGAATTAAGGATAAAAGATATGGAAATTAAAAAAAAAAAAAAAAGAGAATTCCATTTCTCAGAAAAAAAGCAGTATTGCTATAGTTACCAACAGAAACAAGAGAGAGTGAATTAGGTTTGTCTGCATGTCTCTTACCAGTTTTTTGTTTGTTTGTTTGTTTGTTTTTAATAGAATAGTAAAGAAACAAATGGTCAGAGTTTTTGTTTATTTCGGTATCAGTTACCATATGTTATTGAACACCATGGTGGTTCCAAGACAAGACTGTCAGTCATAGGAAAATTCCTGTCCCCATCATCACCTGAAACTCTGAAGGACTAATCAACGTTGTTTCACAAATTGTAAACATTTTACCAGATTGTTGTAAAAATACAAAGCTGCTGTTTAACAGGCTTCAGTAGAACAAACAGAAATAACAGAGCACTGGGCTTGCAGTAGAATTTGCTTCCCATTACATCATTGCTTTTGGAAAAACTGAAAGGCAAATGCAACAACAGATATATACTTTATAAAATAGGAAACCTGTAACTTGTTCGTGTGTTCCAGTGCACAGTTTCCTTTAACTCAAAAAGACGGATCTTTTCAGTTGAAAAAGATGGACTCATATGCAAGTGCATTCCAGTTCAAGAAAACCTGTCAAAGATTTTCTGTAGTGGTAAAACCAAATATAAAAAAAGAAAGAAAAAAGGAAAAAAAAAAAAAAGAAAAATAATGCTTAATGTACTCTGAAGTGATTATAACATCACATGTATCTTACAATTCTTTATTTTCTTCCTTCTCTTATACCTTTTATTTATAGAACACTCAATTTCTCCTCAAAACTTACTTTTCACCATTTGGTGGAACACCGATGCCCTAAGACATACAGATTTCATTCTTTTGCAGTTTTCCTCTCTTCTTGTCATTCTCTTTACTATTTGAAATTTTTCTGAAAATAATCAAAATCCTTAAAATTAAAATCCTCTTAGTACTCAAGTATTATCTATTCTTTTATCCATAAATGAAATTTTGTGGAATATCTCTTTGGAAAAATGAAAATCAGTGTTGTTGTCAATATTCATAAACAAAAATGATGTATGACTGTCAGCAAAAGGTATCTTTATATAGCTTCATAACCCTTAACTTCTCTACTTAGGTGAAATGTATTGTGCTTTTTATTTTATAAAATCCCAGCAGAGATCCAGATATCTGTCGGTAAGACCACACGGCAAGATGCAAGAGGTCCAGGAGGCTCCTGGAATCCATTGATGATAACTTTCTGGTTCAGGTATTGGACAGACCTACCAGAGGTGAAGTGTTGCTGGAACTGCTACTCACCAGTGTGGAAGTGATCATTAAAGGCATTAATATTGGAGGTGGCCTGGGTTGCAGTGACCACGCGCTGGTTGAGTTTGTGATTTTGAGGGATGTGGACCTAGCAAAGAGTGGGGTCAGGGCCCTGAACTTTGGAAGAGCAAACTTTAAGCTGTTCAATGGATTGTTGTCCAAGATCTCCTGGGATGCTGTCCTTAAAGACGAAGATGTTGAGGAGAGCTGGCTACTCTTCAAGGATGCCTTTCTGGGACAACAAGAGCTCTCCATCCCTGTGAATAAGAAAGTGGGCAGAGCAGGTAGGAAAGTGAGGTAGGAAGCGTCACATCACTCCCATTTACAAGAAAGAGGGCAAGAATGACCTGGGGAACTAGAGGCCGGTGAGTGTCACCTCAGTACCCAGGAAGATCATGAAACAGATCCCCCTGGATGACATGCTTGATCACATGAGGAATGGGCATGTGATCTGAGACAGCCAGCATGTCTTCACCAGGGAAAGGTCATGCTTAACCAATCTGGTGGCATTCTGTGATGGACTGACGGCAACGATGGACCAGTTGTCGCCAGTAAGGCGACCTATGTCATTTACCTGGACTTGAGCAGTGCCTTTGACATGGTCCCCCACCACATCTTTATCTCCAAATTGGAGGGATGTGGATTTGATGGGTGGACCATTGGTTGAAAGGCCGCAGACAGAGGATGTCATGATTAATGATTCTATGTCCAGGTAGAGGCCAGTAACGAGCGACATCCCCCAGGAGTCTGTCTTGGGACTGGTGCTCTTTACATCTTTATCAGTGACATCCGTGGTGAAATTGAGTGCACTGTCAGCAAGTTTGCTGATGACATCAAGCTGAGTGGTACGGTTGACATGGTGGAAGGAAGGGATGCCATTCAGAGGGACCTCAATAGGCTTGAAAGGTGGGCCTAGATGAACCAATGAGGTTGAACACAGCAAAGTGCAAGGTTTTGTACTTGGGCCAGAGGAATCCTGGGCATATATATATAGTCTGGAAGGAGCAGTCCTTGAGAACAGCCCTGCAGAGAAGGAGCTGGTGGTCTTGATGGATGAAAAACTTAACATGAGCCAGCAGTGTGCTCTTGCAGTTCAGAAAGCAAATGGCATCCTGGGCTCCATCAGAAGAGGGGTGGCCAGCAGGGACAAAGAGGTGATTGTCCCTTTCTACTCTGCCCTTGTGAGGGAGGCCCCATCTGGTGTACTGCATCCAGGTCTGGAGCCCCCAGTACAAGAAAGACAAAGAGGGTCCAGAGGAGAGCCATAAAGATAATCAAGGGGCTGGAACACCTGCCCACGAAGACAGGGTGAGGGAGTTGGGCTTGTTCAGCCTAGAGAAAAGAAGGCTGTATGGTGACCTCATTGCAGCCTTTCAGTATCTAAAGGGAGCCTACAAATAGGATGGAAATCAACTCTTTGAAAGGGTAGATAACAGCAGGACAAGGAGAAATGGTTAGGGAGGGAAGATTTAGGTTGGATGTTGGGAAGAAGTTCTTTACTCTGAGAGTGGTGAGGTGCTGGGAGTGTTCAAGGTCAGATTGGGTGGAGCTCAGGGCAATCTGGTTTAGTATTGAATGGGGAGGTTGGTGGCCTTGTCTGTGGCAGGGGGTTGGAGATTCATGATCCTTTGGGTCTCTTCCAACCCAGGCCATTCAGTGATTCTGTGATTCTGTATCACTTAGTCTTAATATTCTCCTTCAGTTAGGAGAATTGCATCTTCCAAAGTTTTTGAATCAGCATTGGAAGCAGTATTTGGCATGTCTTGTGTATTTTTTTTTCTGAATACACACATCTGAATGAAAATCCTGAAATTAAAAAAAAAAAAAAGAGAAATTGAGAGAGGGAGAAAGAGAAGGAGAATGAGGAGAAGAGCAAGAGCAAGGAAAGAAAAATCAGAAGGTCGGGAAGGCCTGGACACATCCAATTTAGCAGTATGCAAACATAAGACTTTTGTTTGCTAAAGGATAGCTAGGCAGCCTGGTTTACAAGACACAGAATGCCAGCTGACAACTGCACAAGTACTACCTGAGGTAGTAGGGGGCAATAATAAGTAGGTGTTGAAGCCATTATTTTCAGAATTATTTCTTCAACTAATTATATATATACATTAAATCTGACTTTTATATACTAGAAAACTTTTCAGGAAATTTCTTGATTTAATCAATATTATCTGGGGAGCATAATGTATATTTCTGCATGTAGTTTACTCAAATATTTTCAAAGTTTTCATACAAGTTTTTGTACAGTAACTGAGAAGTAATAAACAGGTTTGGTTTTTTTCTGAGTAAATCGTTTTAAATGTCAACCTTTGTTTTATTTTTTTTTAATTCTCACATTTATCATCCAAATAGCCAAATTAAAATGTAAATTCAAAGTCTGAGAGTTAATCAAACAAGCTTGATAAAAAAATTCATTTGTAAGGTAATATGTTCACTAATTGAAAATTGTAAATGTAATAAATTAACCATTTGTTCAAGGTTAATTGGAACAAGTTAATTAATTTTAAGGCTATTTTCTCTGATTGCAGGATCTCTGTGGTGATTCATTTCAAAAATCCAACCAGCATCTTGCCTTTCACCAGTAGAAAATATCCTTTCTGCCTCTGGTTCTGCCTTATTATTTGTAAACAACAATTTTTCTACTTTACTTAATACCCTGCCCTCAATCCCAGCAGATTCTTCAGTATGATTAATTTCAACTCTCAGACTGTTCACTTTTTCCTCTACTTATGTCTCTAAGGAGCTTATTACTGATTTCTCGAAAAAGAAAATTGACAAAATGCAATATTAAGTCTATTCTCAGCAACTTCCTTTGCTACCTCCTCACGTCCTGCCTTTTCTCAGCTTATTTTTTCTTATCCTATCCTCCAACACCATAAAGTGTGTCGTTTATACATTTTTAATTTTTTCACTTGCACTAATTCTTTTCTGAACCATTTTATCAGTGATTTGGATGAAATATTCAAGTTACATCCTTTTTTCTTTGCTTTGCTTGTTAATTTCTATCTGAACAGCTATTGAAATCTGATACAATAAGAGCAGAAGTAAAATGATTTTATGGCCATTGCCTCTAAAATGCTCCGTAAGTCTCAGTTTCTATATAGCACTTCCTCCTTTTAGCTGTACAATATTATTTGTTGTTTCTGTGAAATTAATAATGTATTTAACAGTCTAATTGTGAAAGAGAATAATCTCTGTATTTCACTGACTCTTCTGCAGCATTATTTCAGTTCTCAGAAGTACTAAAAAGTCTTGGCATTTTAAAAGCTTTTACACAAGCTTAATGGATCCTAGATCTAATGTATACCTCTTGTGTATTTTAATTTGAGGAACGTCCTAAACATCCATCAGTGTTTAACAAAGGCAGGCTGTTGAAATTCTTATTCACAGTTGCTCAGAAATTATTCTTTGCCATTCTCTTACAAAGATTGTGTTATCCACAAATACTTTTCCTACAGTTCAGCCATTCTTTCCCTCATCTCTGCATGTTTAAGGAAGAAATACATTTCTTATGTTTGACTGGTCTTCGTAAGCTTTTCGTCCAACAGGTTCATCAGCATGGTACACTCTGATTTAGTTTTCCTTTTGATTTCTACTTACCTATCTTTCCAAATTCTCAGCAAACACTTTGCTGCATATTTTCATAGAATCATGGAATCACAGAACAGCTTGGGTTGGAAGGGACCTCAAAGATCAATGGGCTCCCTGCCATGGGCAGGGCTGCCAACCTCCATATCTCATACTAGACCAGACTACCCAGGGACACATCCAATCTGGCCTTGAACATCACCAAGGACTGGGCATCAGTAGTTGTGTCTTGAATCTCCCTTTAAAAATATATAAATTTTTCAGCTCAATTCTATGAGCTGCTAAGTCACATGTTGAGCCAATAGGAAGCTCTCCTTTTTGTTACCTCATAGACCTACTACATAACTGTAGACCTGTTCCTTGCTATAGGCACAGATTTTGCTTGTCTTGGTGTTACATTCATAAAGAAATAAAAACAAACAAATTAACAAAAAACACAACAATCAAAAATCCTGCAGTAGTAGGCTTTAAAACTATTTCTCTATAACCAAGGATATAGTTTTCTTTGCAAGTAATAGGCAAAATACTTGCCTTATTTGAGGTATCTTGATACTATTGAAATCTATGTCTCCTACTACTCAAAGTCATTGTAACAGGATAGCATAGATCTTAACAGGTAAAATTAAATAGCTCTTGCTTATCTTTTCTTTTGAAACTTATTTACTCTCGGTATGAAAATTCTGCAATTCTATTGAAGAAAAATTGTCATGCTGTTTCTAATCTTAAGATTACCAGAGCTCCTTAGATGTTAATTTATCTCTAATTTTCAAGTCTTTGAGTGTTCTTATGTCATTTATGGAATAACAGAGATACTGCTTGACTCTGATGATTTTTTTTATTTATTTATCACAGGCTTTATCACATTTCTCTTTTGTTTCATATTCTCATAAAAGGGCTCATATGAATTTATCTTAAATGATTTTCATGAAGATTTATATTGCTCATTTGTATTTTCATATCACTTATGACAGAAGATAATTTGACAGAGGTAAACAGAGAGAGAAAGCAATAGATTGTCCCTAATTATACAGTAAAACAAAATAAGTATAAGAAACATAGGATAAAAAAATGTGATGAAAGAAAAGTAGCAGAATTCATTTACACCTTCTATTTTTCTCAGCAATGCTAATTTTCCATTAGGAAAGCTGTAGGTGCACGTAAACATTGTACAATTATTTTGCTATAAACCTTTTTGTTATTTCATCAGATAGTTTCTCCATTGCAATACTAAGAACATTTTTAACTCTGTCTTCTCCTCACTTTTCAAAAATAGCGCATAGGGTAGAAAGTAAACAATTTAGCCGTTGTGTAATTCTCTAGGGATCCTAAATATTTTAGGATTAATTTTTTTATTAAAAGTGCTACTTGCAAAATTAGATGCCCCAAGACCAAGTGCAGTTTTCTGATTATATTAAACACACTGAAGGATTTTTAATCTGGTTTGTACAGTCATCTGGTAGGAAATGTATTGTTTTAAGTGTTTTAAGATCAGAGATGAAAAACTGACATTCCCCACTTTACTTATTCAGAAGTAAAAGTAATAAGCAAAAGGTGCTTTTAGAGATCCAATAGCATGTAAAAAAGAGGTATTAACAGACCATTCAGAATCCAAATAATCCATACTGAGAAAACAAGACGTTTAAAAAAGAAGTCACACCATCAAGGTTATACAAATAAGCAACCTCTTGTTCACACTATAATTCCAGTCTCCACAGTGTTCTACGGTTCCAAAAACAGATTAAAAAATAATAATAATTAGCTCATTCTCCAGGATTTCATCAAATGTATGCATAAGTTTAATGAATTTAAAAAGGATATTTGTACACACAAGGCTCTAGTGATTCAATTACTTATTAAAGTTGGCGAATACTCTTGAAGCAAGCACATGCAATGCCTATCCCTAGTGATCAGATTTCTTCATGTTACTAAAATAAATGCATGCTGATTCCACCATGTGTAGCATGAAAATACTTTTTGTTTGTTTGTTTGTTTGTTTTTTGACAACTTCTATTTGGGAAATAGAACAGAAAGCTAAGATAAATTAGTTATTGCATATTTTCATATAATTTCCAAATAAAACTTGAAGTTTCTAATATTGATAGGACAAAATGGCTACCTATATACTCTAAGAACTTATGTCATATGTAGTGACATTTTGTCACTTTGTGTCATGGTGAATTTGCAGAACATAAGCTAAAACAAATTAAATGATAAATAGATTTCTTGAAATCAAGTGACATGACAGGCTAAAGAAACTCAGGTGAAGAAAGCTCTTAAGATCCTGCATTATGGCTTCTGTGATGGAATAAAATCTTAACGCAGTTTAAATAACTTACATGACTTTTTGAATAAATGTCTTCAGTGCTTCCACAGACTAAATGATGGAAATATGTTGATTTTTGAAAAGATTTGGTTTTCTCAGGTACTCTGAAATAAACCTGTGCATTCACAACATTCTGTTGTTTTATAATACTCTGTTTTTTCTATGTGAGTAAGCAATAGTATGTTCAAAGATCTTTGTTCAAAGATCTATTCAAAGAATACTATTTGAGAGAATTGAATGTTCTGCTGTGATGCCCTTTTTCTTCCTGTATTTGTTACTGTGTTAAGTCCTTACTGTCATCATATATAGGAGAACTAGGAAAGTGCTCTTAATATAACCCAACCCACATAATCTTAAAGATCTTCAGCCATGCTTCATCTTTCCAACAGATACTAGGGAAAAATCTCTTGAAGTATCTTTGGAGACTTAGTGAGAAGGTTGTGTTGGAATGAATGCAGTGTACTTGAGGAGAGTAACAGTCTCAACCTGCATCTTAGGGCAAAGCTTCACTGTGGAAAGTCTCCAAATCTGATCCACTCAGCTACTTTTTCTCCAAAATATAAATGTCAATATATTTATTTTCATATGATAATTTTGTAGGTGATGAATTGCTCGTGATGTATATATAAACTTAATATGTGATCTAGTTGTTGCAATTTAGAACTATAAAAGGGGTACCTTGGAGCTACATGTCCTCTGTTTTTGTGCCTCAGATGTGTTGAAATGAGCATGAAATTTCTGCTGTTGTGTAAGAGTCTGGACATAGCTCCTGCATCCCAGATGAGTAATTAGTGAACCTTGAATTTGTGTGGTGAAATGACACTTTGAGATACGGAAGATCAATGTGATAAGATGCAGACTTTGAGGTTCTGACCTCATGTCTTATTTGTATTCCCTCATACTGGAGCTAAGAAGAGAATTATTGTGAATGGATGCATTATGTCTCCCTTTCTCCCTCTTTTGTACAAAAAAAAAGGCTTTCAGAAAATGCAGTGTTTTCACCTTGCAATTAGACCAAATTTTCTGATTAGAAGAATATTTTTACTACCTTTGTTCATTTTAGAAGCTGGGCAACAAATTGTTGGAGAACTGGAGTGTAAACACTTGCAATGGTCCTTTTGATACTGATACTATATACTTCCAAAAGAATAAAGTATAGATCATGCTTTTTTTTCCCTCTACATTTCCTTTTTCCAAGAGCTCAATACTCAGTATCTTTGGATTCTCCATTTTTCATTGTTTTACTCACAGAGTTTGGCAGATGACCTGAGTTTCTCCGTTAGAGAAGGACACCAGAAAAGTAGTTCAGGCACATTTAAAAGCCCTCTTTAAAATGAAAAAAAACAACGAAATTGTCGAATCAAAGATAATTTGTGATGTTTCCCAAATATCCGTAAGGAAATTAAAGGAAATATGTATAATATTGAGTTGCAATTTTCCAAATAACTAAAATTTATCTCAACACAGGCGCACACCTTGGCATGGGAAATTTCATGACTGTGCTATGTCTTGCATGGATAGCCTTGGAATATTTAATGGAATGCTTCCAGAAATGGGGAGCAAACCTGTCATTTTGGAGAAGGTTAACTCCAAATTATGTTTGCCAATCTATAATGCTGCAGTACTAATAAGTTTTATACTTGGCACAGCGTAAACAGGAAAAATAAATGGTATCTAGAGAAAATGTCGTGTATTAAAGCAAGATGACAGAACTGTAAAGGAAAATCCTAATTCTTACTTTATTAACCATTTAAAGAACTTACAGAATTGATATCTTTCCCTGGTCTGTATTTACTTTTATGAATATAGTATTCTGAGGGAACGTGATGGTTTTATAGGATTCACTTCTCACTTGTTCTACATTGATGAAATTAAAAATTAAAGAACTAATTCTGACTTACTATAAAACTGGCTGAGCCTTATCAAATCTAGACTAGTATGAAATTTCTAACTTGAATCCAGAAGTAACAATAATAATATTCATCATCTTCATCTCCATCATAAACAGACAAAAAAGAACCCTCCAAGATGAACTTGGACTGTTAGTCTTCACCCACTTCCAATATAAATATTCTACCATTGTCATGTTATCAAAGGAGCGCAGATTCAAAATGTCAGAAAATGTTGTAATAGGGAATATCTGTGTCCACTGTATAGATGAGCCATTTTCAAAAAGTAAGACATAAAATCTGAAGAGTCTTGCCGGCTGGTTTTGACTTTACATTTTATGAGAACTCTTATAAATATCTCAGCTCTCTCCATAATGTCTCTTTCTCAATTTGCTACTGGATTATTGCCAAAATTTATTTTATTGTGTTTTAGTCTTAGTTTAGATAATTCTACTTGAACAGTGCATTAGATAGGATCTCCTTTTTCAGCCTCTGTGTAACTGTAGATTTGACTGAATTATTTTTCTTCCTCAGATGTAAAAGATTGCACTAAATTCCAAGCATTTAGCCTGAGACACCCACCTTATCCATGAAAAAATGACAGATTTATTTCATTGATATTGTCCTATAAAGAAAGGATAAATGGCTCTAGGAAGTTTGTATGCATTGATTTTTCAGACAATAAAGGTATTGTACGTATCTGTGTTTTTCATTTTTCCAGAAACAGATTTTCAGATGTCCTGAATAGATTTCTGGTAAGAGAAAAAGAATAAGTAAATGCCACATGAAGAAATACATGTCATCAAATTCAAAGGTCTCAGAATAAGTATCCCAGTTGCAGAGTATACATAAGAAATCTCTCCAGTGCTGATATTCAATTCATTAGAAGCAATGTTAACCATCTTATTGGATATTGGATTTTAACATTATCTTCCCAAAGACCTCACTAATACATGAGATGTCTGATGTGCAAAGATCCCCAGAGCCACTGTACTTTAATCTATACCTTGTAACTTCCTTAATAATATAAGAAAACTTGAATTCTGAATTCTGATAACACAGAAGTCACATTAAAATATTAACTTTTCATTTAACTATGTATGGACCAAAGACACCTCTGAAATACGAAAGAAAAAGTAGTTTATTACATAATATTGTTTTAACTATTAAATAAGAATAAATATCATGTAAAGATCTCAGCGTCGTTAACAAAACCTTTTTGAGGAACCAAATTATATAGTTACTCTAGACACTATGTGGGTGAATTGCAAGAGATTCTCTTTTATGTATAATAAAATGAAAAATGTTAATTCTGAGACAGACAAGATGCTCACCCTCTTCAATTTTGGTAGTCTAGCTCTTTGTTATTGGAAGATTTTGTCATCATTTGTTTACAAAAATAGATTGTACTGAGTTATGGTAATCAGCAGAGTGATGTTATTAATGGTGGGGTGGATGAATGAGTGAGTGGAATTTGCACTTCACTCACCTAGATTTTAAATAATGTAAACTTATTTTATTTTATTTTTCCAAGAAAGAAAAAGGCATTCAGGCTCTGTCCTATTTGACTAGAAACAGTATTAGGATAGTTCACATTTTGTTATTCTGTTTAGAGTTTAGCCTATGGAAAAAAAAAAGAAAAAGAAAAAGAAAAAGAAAGAAGAAAACATTGATTTATACAGATGTGTATGTTCCAAGCATTACTAACACCAAAAATGATATTTAATCTTTGGACAAATGCATTTCTAACCCTGTAACCTGACATTATTGCCTGTGAACTTCTCTCAAAAGAGGTGGCATGAAACTCTGTAATTTCTGATATTGTGCATTCTTTCATCAGGACATTTAGTGATTGTTTCCCACCTCATTATGACTTGCAGATGGTGTGCACACTTTGCCATGACATCAATGTCTGTATCATGTTGAGAGAGTTACAATGTAAGAGTGTAGAGTATGCTAATTATTGCCTCCATCAATCTGTAATAGAATAAGGCCACATATCCCTGCCTCTCCCCCTTTTTTTCCAAGTTTCAGGGCTGTGATTCAAAGGTACTCATTCAACGGTGAGTTTCTTCTAATTATTATGGAAACAGAACAGGAAAAATGGGCTGAGGCTAAATCCAAAGATCCCCCCCCCCCCAAAAAAAAAAAAGAGACTGAGAGAGTTGAATTTAAACCGTATTGCATAGGCAGATTTAAAATCAATTGAAAATTAATTAAATAGAATTTAAAATCATAATTAAAAGTGTCTAATTACCGTCCTTCTCCTCTGTCAGTCTTGTTCATGATCAACTTGTATTTAGTAACTGTATTCAGTGAGACTTGTCCTAGCTGCTCGGTTTTTGGCGTGTGAAGTAGAGAAGGACAAAGGTGTTTTTAATCATGTTCCTTCTACTGCCAGACAGAATCTGCATTGATGAATTCTTTCCACTATCAAAACTGGGTAATGGTGTAAAAGACGCGCCTTTTTATTGTTATTGTTTTTCCATATCCTATAAAAACTCCATGTGACTGCAGCCAAGTGTTCAAGGCCTGGCAGGTAAGCAAAAAATCAGTTGTTTTTAATTCATAAGACTGTAATTTCTTTAGTGGATAAAAGTGATAGCTGATAATGTGGGGAGCAGGGAGCCTGACCCATGCCTATGTCTTCCAACTTGAGTACCTTTAATTGGTTAATTATATTCTTCTTGGCTGCAGAGCAGTCCAGACTATGAAAAATTACTGTCTATATCTCGGTTATCTTCTGTAAGTGTAGCAGGTAACTTTAAATGTTCACAAATTAACAGTGGCTCTCTACTCTTTTCCCAGCTCTCAGGAAGAATGCTGTGACATAAAGACTTTAACTGAAGTAGCAACAAAATTCTTTTTTTTTTTCCTCATTAATGAAGCTATCTGAAGCCTGAACGCTTGCCCTGGGAGCTAGACTTGCTCCAAACTGGTAGCTGAAGCTTAAGGAAACATTGATATTTATATATTTATATAGATCAGTTAGGCTCTGTGCATAGGGCTAGAGCTGGTTAAGCAAGATTTCTGGGGCAATTCACTTCTCTTTAAATTTTGTTTGGGTTACTGTGTATGTATTTTTGTCTCTGATCTCTATGCAACCTGGATTGTTTGTATGCTTGAGTCCATTTACTTTCTGTTCTTTGGATGTTACTGTATTTGATATAGATGGAATGCATTTATTTCCCTTTCCCTTCAGTAGTAAAGTAATTCAAACACTAGTTTATAGGCTTATGCTATTTCTAAACACTCTCAGATTATCCTGATTGCATATCTTTTCTAGATATTTATTTTTCCTATGGAAACCTTACAAGACTGATCTGGGCTTCAAATAAAGTCACCCCTCCATGTATTAAGAATTCAGACGTGAGCATTTTATCCATCTGTACATTGAAGTTTTGGGTGCTGTAGTACTTGGACTTTCCCAGTTGTTTGAAAATCTGACTAGAAGAGACAGCTGAAGCATTAAAAATGAGGCTTAAAACTCTCTGTGGAACTGAACTCAGTTGAGCTCAGCACTCATGACCCTGTCTTCCTATCTATTCCTATAGATAGCAGTTACTATCACTATAGGTGATATATCTTGCATCATTAATGCCATTCTAAAACTCCATTGAAGTCCAAATGATATAGTTCTATACTGACTCAACTGATTTCAAAAGTGCCAAATCATTAAAAAATTTATTATTTCTAGTTAGATAGAGTTATGGTTAAGATTTTTAGTGACAGAATTCCTTATTAAGGATAGAAACTAAAACTCTACTCTCTGAAGAGTAAAATGTTAAGCGTAGAGTGCTATAATACAAGATTCCAAAAACTCAGTAAAGCCCAGAAGTTTTTACTTATCTTCTCTGTGCTATGGAAGAGTTGCTTAACTGAAGTCTCAAAGTACATGTCCAAATTGGGATTGTTTTAGTAGAGATGTTGAGTCCATTCTATTTGTGTTTGGAAGTGCAAACTGTAACTCCGAGAATACTTTAAGAGGCCATACTGCTGCATCAGTTTCCTTTCACTTGCTTTATGAAGGCTATTAAAAGTGTTATAATAGCGCTAGAATAGAGATGGAATTGAGATGGTGTGATTGATGTTTTTAAATACTCCAATGTTCATAGCCTTAAGTAATTTGCACACACACACACACACATATATATGTATATATAAATTGACTCATTAACTGCTAGCTACATATGTTGCCTTAACTGGGTTAAGAGATTATACTTCAACACTGTTTCAAGTTACATAATGGCCATGTTTATGGTTTTTAAAGTTACATTTTAATATGGATTACAAAACAGATTTCAAGAGCCTTGGTCAGATAAGTTGGAGTTGTATGGCAGCAGTGATACTCTGTCAAAAACAGAATAGAATAGTACTATAGCATTTTGAAAAAGAAAATATTGCAGCAAAATATTGTCACAACGATACTACAGAGCCATCTTAATATGTTAATTTTAATAACATAATCTTTGCTGCAGTTTAATGCTGAGAGAAAATATTGTCTGATGACTTATCATTACACTATTTAATGGATAATATTTCCAAACTGTATCTATATGAAAAAGGGAATGACTTGCTGTTTTTAAAATAGTACAAAAGCTCCTAGAATAATTTTTGAAATGCTATTTGTAGCTGATCTAATTAGTAACCAAAGCCACAGTTTACTAACCTTAATTATATTACTGCTCAGGAAATATACCTGTGGTTAATTTTGTCATGATTTCAAATGGTTTTGGACTCCTTGAAGATCAATATTCTGTTTATATGTCTAATTTTCTGCTGCTGTGAATGCATCATTAATTAAACTGAATTATGTGATTCGAAGGTTAATGAAATTAAAACAGGGCAATCTGGGGTTAAAGGGATTAGACAGTATTCACAGTTCAGAAGATGCTATTAATAGAATTAACTTAATAAAATAACATTGATAAATAATAGAAAGGTGTCTACACTGGCAGAGAAACTTTTCTACTGTTAAAACTTGAAAATTAGATTTGTGAATGTGCTGATAATTTCAGAATAAACCAAAATTTGTATCTACACATAACAGGCTGTGGCATATCAGAAAATACTTCCTGTCTCCTGACTACAGAAAGTTGGAAGCAGCACTATATCTGAAGATAATCACAGAGGCTTTTATTAGATTTAATTTCATTGGATTGAAATAATTCTATCAGAGGGCAAACAATATATCTGTTTTGGTGATGTTTTACTTTGATTCATACGCGTTGGAGAAACTATTCCGCTTACACAGCAAAGGTACTGAAGCAATGTTCTGTGCAGTGAATGCCACTGCATGAGGCTTAAAGTGAGTATATAATTGTGCCTGTTTAGCTACATAACACTGTGTGGTTAATTAATGCCTGGGGCTGCAGCCACTTAGATGCACCAGTATGTTTCAGGAGAATATGCTTCAAGAATTTTCTGACAGTTAAGAGTGATAAACTGAGGTAGTAAAAGTAAATTCAACTGCTTACAATTCCCCTTGGAAAAGAACTGATATAATGGATTCCAGTGCCTGGCAAAAGAAAAGGATAATTTTACTTATTTATGAAGAATTTGCACGTCATGAAGACAAAAATAGGCCAAAGGATAAATGTGTATTAATAAAGATATTTTTCTCCCTGCTAAGAAGTCTTTCAAGATTGGAATTTAAATTGGGATTGAAAAGCTATGACTTTCACTTCTTTTAAGAAAAATTTACAATGGTGATGTTCAGTGGTGTATCCATGGCCAAATCTGACTGTGATTAAACAATAAAGAACACATCAATGGAAAATTCCATGTCCACTTCTTGTTTTCCATGTCTTGACCCAAAGCCTCCTATTTAGCTCAGCTGTCCCGAGAAAAAGACGTAGAAGTGTGTGTAATGCCTCCAAGGAAATAAACCAGCAACTCATCTAATCTCATAGATGTCATGCACATGCTGGCAGGGTGATGATAGCAGCAGCCTGTGGTCAAATCTCAGTTTTTGTTGTAAGCCACAGAAGCTAGTTTTTGCCTCAATAGACAAATGTTTAATGGAATCAATAAAACAAAACGTGAGGAAGAATTATGATTGTATGGTAAGACAACAGTAGCATCCAGAGCATCTGATCTACTGTAGCCACTTCTATTTTTTTGGTCTTCAGTGCCTTATTTTAAGAAGTCAAGGCATGTAGACTAAAATGAGAAAGATCAAATATTATTTGGGTAAGGTTTGCATACAGTGAATTCAGTCTGGGGATTTCAGTGGTACTTTGGAATTGTTGGTTCACATCTGAATATATTTGAAAATATGGACTTAACTACTACTAACCTATTGAGAACAATTGTTTTTCTGTGTTTGCTGTACTGATTTATAAAACAAGTGAACCAGAACATTCTTAGTATAATGCTGAAGAGTGCTGTTTCAAATGCTATTCTTCAAAAATCGTAATGTTCAAGTACCACTGAGACTTAAACCTGATGATGACAATACAAATCTTTTACATATCTGTAATTCAACTCTATGCAGAATTTAAAATGCAGACTTTAACTTTATCGCTTTAATTTGCAGAAGTTTGGAAATTGAGATACAGGATATGTTTTGTGGGAATCTCTCCCATATTTGTGGGTGACACAGATACACAAAACACTTTAAGCAGTCTAAGATTAAAATTTGTGGTGAGGCCAACCTGATGGTTGTGTACTTTAGGTTTCACGTATCTGGGGCAGTTTTATGAATCATCCTGAATCTTAACAGTGAGTTGTTATGCGGAAAAGTGCCTAGAGTTGAGGACAAGAGGGATGTCCCAAAAGGGGAAGTACATAATGAAAAAAAAATAGCCAAACAAAAACTACGTAAACCACCACCAACAAAGAAACAGTGTTTGAGTCAAGAGGAAATAGAATGTAAAGGAGATATATGTCTTAAATAAAAACAATCAAAACACTTTTATAAGTAATTGTAATTATTCTATGTACATAAAGAAGATCATTTGAAGAAATCCTATATTTACTTGAAAGTAAGATGAGAAGTTAATCTTCATCTTGAATAATACAACTTAAAAACAAACGAACAGGGGCTATCTAAAAATGAGGCTTCTCTACATTTTTGGTCGATAAGATATAGCAGGAACTCCACTAAGATGCATTCACAAAAAATTAGCTTGTTTGGTTTCAGGGTTTTTCTTTGATTGCAGGCACAGCAATGAGATGCTAAACAGAATATTTTATTTTCTTGAAAATGTCATTCTGTGCATTATAGTGGTGTTTTTTTGTTTTGTTTTTTTTTTTTTTGTTTTTGCTATTTTGGAAAAATAAATATAATCTGTACTCTTTTGGAAATAGTGACCATTTTCTGTATACTTATTGCTTTTCAACATAGATTTAGTACCAGAATGTTTATATTGTTTAAAAATGTGTAGTATTTGTGTGTAAAATAAAGAATTTATTGCTAGTGTAATTGAAATAATAATAAAGGAGTGGTTATCAATCTAAGTGTAATTATTACAAGAAAACAATAAAAAGTATCAATATAACAAAAGTTTCAATAAGGTTATCAAAATTGCTATACATACATTTCATTTATACTCCTTTTTCAGGCAATCATCTCACATTTTCACTGCTTCTTGATGCTGAAGGTTGGCAGCACAGTGAGTCACAAGCATTCTGAGTCCTTTGCTGGGAGAAATTTAAAGCTGAATTTTTCTTTCTCACAACAGAATATGCTAATGTAGTTTTTTCACTTTGTTTTTCTTCATAGTGTTCAGATTTAGAGAACTAGCAAATTATCAAATACATGTTGCATTTCAGATCTCTTAAAATGCTTGTTTCGGCCTGTTATCCTTAAGACAGGTTTTGGAATGTTCTGGGTCTGCATTTGTTTGATGAACCACTCATGAGCTGTTTATTGCCACAGAATCTCTAGTAACAGCCTGTGACCTATCATCCCAAGGCTATTCCAGAATGCTGCATCTAGCATCCATTCTTCACAGCCCCGAGTATAAAGGCTTTGATTCTTTATTGTAAAGAGAAACACATTTTATTTTATATTTATTTTATTTGTAAAGAGAAACACATTTTATTTTATATTTATTTTATTTGTCATATTCTTTTTTATTTTTTTCTCTAATTTGATTCTGCTCAATAAAACAATATGTGCTTCTAAAATCTTTTATGTAAGTCATGAACATTTTGGAGTTTACAGGTGCTTGGTCAGAAAGGAAAATTAATGAACCTTTATCAAATGCGGAAATTCTGAGTACAAACCTGGCTTGCCTATTTGGGACCATGATTTTAGTTAATGCATGAGGGGTTGAAGAACACATTTTTTTCTGAATAAACTTTATTTTTATTCGTAAAGCTTTTTGTTTTTAATCTCACTGAAAAATCAATTTCCAAGCTGTAAACATTTCTTAAAAACAAGTCTGAATAAAATTCCCAAAAGGATGCAGTGCTGACCACTGTGCATTTTCAGCCTCCATAAATCTCAAAAAACAGGGACTGGTTCATTCATAGGAAATATTAAGAAGTTTATTTTTGCTGTTCTGATACTTGTTGATTTTTTTTTTTTTTAATGGTTGTTGACTTCTCAAACTACATCAATTTGCTTTTCTGAGAATATAACCTTAAAAATGTTTCATTCTGAAAAATGTGTTCAAAACCTAGTGGCAAGTTCTTACCTCATGTGCTAACACTAAACACATTTATTGAAATCTGTAGCAAAACTAAATTTACTTGTGTGGCAGGTTCACCTTTCCTGGCGATCAAGTACCCGGAACACCACTCTCTCCGTCTCCCCCTTTTTTGCGGGACAAAGAGAGGGGATATCGGAAAAAACAAAACAAAACAAAAGGCTCATTGGTCATGACAAAGCTGGAGATCATTCACCAATTACCATCACTTCCAAAATAGATTCAGCATAGGAAGATAACTGCAATTTATTGCTACTAACAATTGACAATTGAGAAACTAAAAGCAGAATGAAAATAACGGCCCTCCATCCATCCTCTTTTTCCTCCTTCCACCAAACAGTACAGGGGAACAAGGAATGAGGGCTTCAGTCAGTACATGATGTTTCATCTCTGATCCTCCATCTAACAGTAACCGTCCCTGTTCCACCATGGGCCTGTGCTAGATTGCAGAGTACTTCTCCCCAACTGGAACTCCTCCTTCACTGACTCTGGTGTCTGCAGGTCTGCTTCTCTCTCATTTCCTCACTCCTGTCTCTCACAGCTGCTGTGCAGCATTTTCTGCCCTTGTTAAAATATATTCTTACAGAGGCACCACCAGTTGATGTCCATTGTCATGGCTTTGGCCAGCAGTGGTTTTCTTTAGTTACAAGCTGGAGACCAACACAGGGCACCTGCTGGGCTCTGATCACCCATTACAAATACATTGACACATAAACCCTGTACAACTTTCATTAATTCAAATGCATGGGTTTACCTTACTGGCCAGGGGAATACATTCTGGTCATACACAGCAGGTACATCAAAAAGATTCTCATTTTTATGACCCATTACGTTATTTGTAAGTAAGAATTTGCAGTAGATGCTCATGTCACACACTTAGAGAAGAGCTGTGGATCTGTGGGGATGTATTCCAGAACCTTAAAGACTTTCTTCAAAGTAATACAATACCTTTATTTGATCTTTAACATGATCAGCAATATTAATAGCATATTCTGAGAATGCTATTGTAATAGCCTTGTCTACTTTTCACTGTTGCTTGCCAACAAATAACGCTGCTATACAAACACAGCCAGGTAATTTTGTTCTTCAGTGGAAGAATGTGGGATCATCATCATTCAGAAGGTACCCTACATAGCAGAGATTGGTGTGTTGTGTTATAATAAGGTATATCACTGTAATGAATTGTGAATTCATTTTATGTATTGAAGTGTAAAATTAGCTATGGAGATTAGAATATGCACTAAACTACCAGTAAAATATTCTGTAAAATCTTCTAAATCTGAGTTACAAATCATACTACACTGTGGGACTTTCTGCAAATCAAGATTGGATGGTTCTACCCAGTGAATGAACCCATATATTCTATATTAGTTTTACAATATATTAAAAAATATAACTGTATACAAACCCATCCCAACAGAAATATGCTATAGTGTTATTTCTTCAGAACTTGTGAATCTGATGGCATAGTTTATTCAGCACAGGTTAGTTTATTGTTTTAAAGCAAAAAAATGCAATAATGTTAACTATTATGCATATTATCTTAAGTTTCAAAAACATTTTATGTTTTGTAGTAACATGACTTATACTCACAATCCTCTTTAAACAAATGTAAATTTGTTTGAATTGGAAGTGGAAGACAACTAAATATTTTCATTTGGGCTGCAGGACGCATTGCTGGTTCACATTCATCTTGCTGTGGCCACACCACGGACCTCTTTTCATGGCACTACTCTTCACTCTCTCTTCCCCCAGTCTGTAGATATATCCAGGGTTCCTGTGGTTCAAGTACATAATACAGCACTCACTTTTGTTAAAGTTTGTCTCACTCCACTTTGAGGGCTGTGAGAAAGGTGAATCTTTATAATCTGAATAGTGCACTCCCTGTTTGACAGGGATGTGGGAGCAATGAAGTCAAACACTGATTCAAGAAGAATTCAAGATAGTTTGAGATTTCTAACAATAACTAATCAACTACTTTGAGGCAAAATATACAACTTTGTAACAACAATTAATAAGCATTATGGATAAGGGTACTTGGTGTTATTTCCTTAAAATGTACTTGAAGGCAAATTTGGGCAATGGCTACTAAAGAAAAATGAGTAGAAGAAGGTTGAGAGGAAAGAGAAGAAGAGAAAGAGAGACAAGAGAAGAGAAATTAAAAAGTGGTATATTTTAGTACTCCTGGATCCATCATTGTCTCGGAGTCCTAATCCGCGGGTTCTGGGTTGATAAGGCCAGAAGTGTGTGTTCAGCATTAAATAGTCTAGCTGGTCAAAGACCACCTGTGGTTTGGCAACTCATGTATGTCTAGAAGATTTGGAAATTTTCCACAAGGATCCCTGGTGATCATGCATCAAGATCAATGCTCATCTTTTCAAGAGAGAAAGTGAAGATAAACAATCCACCACTCTGCCACCACAGAATGAAAGTCCATAGATCTTACAGCTTCCAAATTGGGTTCTAAGGCTCCATTCTGTTTCAAACAGTCTTCAAGGTTCCATTCTGTGTAATTGTTTGTGTCAACAAGTTCCTTGTCAGTTTCAGACAAAATTCATACTGTTGGTGATTGCCTAATTTGTCAAGATTTCTCAGCAAGATCTCTCTACATCTGAAGGAGTCAATAGCTCCTCCCAATTAAGTGTCTCCCACAAAAAGTATATCTTCAAATCCAAATCATTTATGAAAGCACTAAAGAGAACTTACCCAAAAATGGAATCCTCCAGAACCACACTAATCACTAGCTTAATGAAACTACATTTACTACAATCCTTTGAGTCTAAGCTGTCAGCATTAATTGCATTATTTTTTTTTTTACTAGATGCATAGAATACATTATATCCAGGATATTCTGAGAAACAGTATTAAAAGCTTTGCTGAGATCCAGAAAGTTTACATCATCTTGCTTCAGTGCATTGGAATGCTCTGAAACATAAAAGAAGATTCTTACATCATGCATTAGAGTATGTGTGTTTGTGGTAATTTTAAAGAAGTTCATTTAAGATATTATTATCTTCCTGGGAGAAATTTTTTTATACTGTGAATGCCAGAAGAGCATAATGAACTTGTCCTAACTTTGTAGCAGACCAGAGGCATGGCTGGATGACGAAGTCATCATTCATTTGAATCCATTAAAAAGTACAAATTGTGTGAATGCCTTAATTGCATCAAAATTCATGCAGACCAGTAAAAATAAAGTGCAGTAAATCAATAAAATGACACTGTGGCAATGTTATCAAGCTACACGAAACTTTATGAGCAGGAATACTCACAGTTTACTCAGTATTTATGTAGGCATTGGTTCATATGAGTTTTTTGTTCATATATATTTTTGTGCTGGAAATAGGATCAAAATAGAATAGTAAAACAGAATAGCTGTTTTGAGTTCATAACCTACATTTTTCCTTTGGAAAATGACATTGGAAATTTCTTTCAGACCTGTGATGGCTCTAAGGCACTAAGAAGGAAATGTAGCTTATGTCAGTGTGCTATTGGTACTTGTTCTATGGATAAATTTGAGAATATTATACATTATGCCAGGAAGTTCTGGGTTAAAACAGTGTCTATTATCTGTAATGTTTATCACCATGATCAGTGTATGATCCTGGTGCTGAAGGATTAGTCTAAAGTTTCCACAAACTGAATATTTATTACAAAGTTTTTAAAACAGGAACGATCAGGTTACTTTCTTTACACATACTGTTTCCATGAAAAGAATTAACATAACTGTTAGGCATAAATGACCTTTATTTTGAGAGTTCTGGAGGAAAAAAAAAAAGTGTATTTCATCTTAAGCAGTTGGCAAGTAAATCCCAAGTTGAATTTTATGGGAAAATCAGCATCATGGTAATTAGGAAAACTATTGTTTGATAACCATTATTAAATACCTTCATGATAATATCTGAGATAGCTTTAGGGTATAATTGAATCAGTAATGTTATAAAGATAGTGTAGGAAATAAACAGCCCAAAGAGAATTCTTTCTAACTGGAGAGAACAATTTTTGTATGTGTATGCCTTTGAAGTTTTTCCATCTCTGTTACTTTCCTGAATAATTTCATGTTTCATAATTTAAGCTTTAATTTATAGATACTGTTTTTCTCCAAGGTATGATGAAATAAGAAAGGAAGTAGATGAACTGAAATAAGAAGATATGTCTCTGTTTCAGCTGACAGGAAATACACAGATTTTCAGAATGAAAGGATTTAAAAAATACATATGTTTTCTACACCTTTACATAGAAGGCTTGCGCCTACAATTACTTTCTTTCCTTCCTAATTGTGTGGTAGAATTTTCTAAATTCCATTACTCTATCTATAGTTTTGATAGTTCTATTATATACACAGTTTATTTATGAAATAGGTGTGCAGTTGCTTGTACCAAACTGTGTCAAGAAGGAAATTGTAATTAACATTTTTTATTAAAATAAATCTTTCCCCAAATACCTTTGAGTATAAATATATTTATTTTCTTTATCTTATAGAAATGGTTAATAGCAGTTTCAATTAAAAGGAAAAGTCAAGCACATTCCATGACAAAGTCCTACATAATCTACACTCATTAATGAATGAATTACTCTTCAAATTACATCTTATTTAAAGGAACTTATATTGAACCACAAGCAGACAACTTGTGGTATGACTTTGCTGTATTACTGATATATTACAAAACTATAAATGAGGATTGAACAGTTCTAAATAGCTGAATGAATTCTTGTCATTTGATCCTGAGGGTGGGATGGGGGAGGTATGGAGCTTATTTGATGTTCTGTTTCCAGCTCAGAGTGAAGTCATCAAAGATCTGCTGTAGTAGCCTTTTTATGCCTATAACAAAGCATACTCCTCTTCCTTTAGCAAAGCCATCGATGCCAACTCTATGAAAGATAATATTTAAGGTGCTCAGTCTGTTAAAGTTTGAACTCTCTGAAAAGTTCAGTGCTAGAAGAACTAGAATAACACTACAACTTTCAGTGACTATTTTTCTCTTCATTCTGCACAGATGACAACTCCAAAGCCATCTACTAACATTAAAAGAAGGGGCCATCTGAGACAATTACTCTGCATTTGAAAGTAGGGCCAAATAAGCATAGTTAGAAGATTTGGTGAGATTTTATTATTATTATTATTATTATTATTATTATTATTATTATTATTATT
>JAPSGF010000089.1:2203618-2217142 GCA_035772895.1 Perdix hodgsoniae
GTGATTTTGCACGCTCTGTATGTATCTGTGTGTATCTGTATAGTAAAAATGGAGAGATCTTGAAATGTTTCATCTGGCAGTTTGAAATACAATTCTTTTTCCAAATACAAGAACAGCTTTTTTAGTAATTAAAATAACAGTGAAGCATGAAGAGTTTTGTTTATTTTATTATTTTTTTTTTTTTCTTAAAGGTTTTATAATAGTTTAAAAGCTCAGTCAAGGAAATGTATTAAAGACCAGATTTTTTTTTACTAAAAACAAATAAAATAATCTCTGCAAATGTCTCTGCCTCCAGGAGTGCTTTACAGTCTACTGCAACAGTAAATTTATTGAAAATGTTAGTGAAGTTGCATATTTCAACAGCATACCTACATTTCTTTAAGCCTATTTTTGTTGTTGTTTTTTTGTTGTTTGATTGCATTCTCCACAGAATTTTCTGTTTCCACAGAAAAAAAAAAAACTATTATAACACAAATTTTCTAATAGATTCCCAAATGTTTCTTTGGAGTACAGCTTAATGGAGGGAAAAAAAGGTCCCAGTTTTTTTTGTTCGTTTGCTTTTTTTAAGTTTAGGTTTGTACCTGGAGAAAGATAAAACTGACTTTCATCTTAAAAAAACTTGGTTAAAAACTTAGATTTTTTTTTTTTTCTTTTTGTACATTCCAAGAAAGATTGAAATGAGAGACAAAAATAGCATTCTTTCCATTTCTCATTATAGTAAATGGGTACATAGGACTGCTTCTCAAGGAGATTTATTTTAAATGACACTAATGACTTAGTACTCATAACTTATATATATATAATAACTCCTGTTATTCTCTGTGATTTTCTCTGTGAGGCGCTGGCACAGGTTGCCCAGAGATGTCTAGAAGCCCTGCTCCTGGAGGTTTTCAAGGCCAGGCTGAAGGGAACTCAGAGAACCTGATCAAGCTGTGGATATCCTTGTTCATTGCAGGAGAGTGGGACTGGATGACTTTTAAAGATCCCTTGCCACACTATCATTCTATGATTCTATGTAACATTTCATTTTTTCTTCAGTGCATCTCCAAAATTTTTCTCCAGTTATTATGAATTATGTTTATTGCTAGTTTTGTAAACATTGATCCTTTTTGCATGACAACACTGAGATTATAATACTTGATATTTCTATTTGGAATATATATTTGTATTTTTTCAATGTCTATAAAGTGTACCTCTTACTAGCAAAACTTGATGTATGATTATTTTGAAAATAAATAGAGATACGAACAAATTCAGTGCCATATTGTTCATTTTTGAAAGACAGCGAGAGAAACATTCCTTTTCTGTAGAACACTGAGATGTATGATACACATCTTCTTGCTTAGTTTACAAAACAAGATTCATTATTTTCCACAAGAAATAGTGAATAATGTAACATTTTTATCAGTAAGTTGGTACCATTGCAAAGAGAAAAGGAATAGGATTTACCTATGTATCAAGATGGATAAGTGTTTCTAATTCAGTATCTGGTGGTTATAAATACTGAACACCCTTTCTTGCCATACTGTCATAAAAAATATTTCTGTGTGGTTTCTTGCTTTGAAGAGGATGACCAGAAGATGAATTAGGAAATCCTGCAACTTTCATCCTGATCTTTCTCTTCTCTCTGGTATTACTTGAGTAAAACAAAATGAAGTGACACTGGGAAAGGTCTTATATATTTTTTTGAAGACGGAAGAGACAAATTCTGGGGGCCTCCTCTTTTATTGGACAGTCCTTCTTGTTTTAGTCATGATGGCAAATCTGCATCATCTGAAGAAAATCTCCTTCATTTAATCTTAATTATGATAGCTACTGAATAAAATGAGTAGAATACTGTTCCAGGCAAAGAAGGGTTTTCTGCATATCCATTCCTGGTAGTAAGTTTCAAAGATTTTGTTGTAGATACGTCAAATAAAAAGAAAAAGGGAAAAACTCATGATATCTATCACCATCAAGATATTTTTTCCCCAGAAATAATATCTAAATTTTGCTAAGAAAAATATCTTACTGATTGAGAAACCACAGACTCTCAATAACATACAGGTCTATGATTTTTTTTCTAGTTTGAATAGATTTTATTTTCAGACAAAAAATAAATCTTTATATGTCTATGCTAAATATAGGATTTCTTGTTATCACATTTCCATTTCCTCTCTAGTTACCTGAATACTAAGTCTCACCTTCATTCAAAAGTGTCACAGTCAAGTTCAGGAGTATTTTACTTAATGTATAATAGCAGCACTGACACGATGACTATTCTTTAAGACAATTAAATCAGATTCATTTAATTGACAACATTGTGTTTTTTTAATGAAGTGGGAGATAAGATATTTTACCATGTCAGCAGGTAAAGAGTAGATTGTAACAGTCACCTCTATATTCAGTTAAGCACTGTGCTCATTACCTGTTAGTAAATAATAATCTTGAAAACATGAAAATAAGTGTACTGTCTAGAAAAAGAAACATCTAACCAGACAAACAGTATAATTTGTGATTTGTAATTTCTCTTTGTTGGAACACATAGTAGGTTTTAAAATATTCTTCTTGGCTGATGTTTGAAAATCCTGTTTCTTTGTGTTTCTAATAATTAGTGTTGCTGATATACTTTCCTTCCTGCTTATTGAGTGTATTAACAAGATATCCTGCCTATTTACAACCAGGTTGTTTTGTTGTTGTTGTCAAGATGTGATTTCTACCAAAGTTGTCTTAAAGAATAGTCATATAAACCCATTCTAAAGTTCTTCTGAGTACCGACAATGCTGATAAAGAAATGAGACATTCTTCACAGTAAATGTTGAGCTGTTTGAGACAACTTTTGTCTCAAAACTAAGCAGAAAATACTACTAAATGTCAAAAGAGAGTCTTTTTTTTTTTTTTTTTTTTCTCCCCTCCACATAGGCTGTGTTGCTTGCTTTATTCTGCTGTGCTCCAAGGATCTATAAACTACAGCAAACAGTGGTAATAAGTGTAATATTATCTGATAGCATGAGGCAATCAAGATATTGCATCCTGGTGTCTCAGAAGGCCAAGGGCATCCTGGTTGCATCAGAAATAGCATGGCCAACAGGGCCAAGGAAATTGTTGTCCTTCTGTATTGATGATGCTGAACATGCACCTCAAATACTTTATTCAGTTTAGAGTCAGACACCATTTTATCAGACTGCCCCTCTACTGCCATGCCTCCAATGGTTGCGTGTGACAGAACAGCCCATAAATTATGCTCCTAAAAACCTGAAATATGCCATGGTGATCTTGAAAGATTGTGAAGGAGGATGCTGTGGTGTTATTTATTTTTCTATTTATTTATTTATTTTCACTGCAGTATCTTTCTTTTCTTTGTATAGAGCTAAATAAATAAATAAATAAATAAATAAAAATTCAGAGGTGCTGAGGAAAGAAGATATAAAGGGAAAGCAAGAGTAAATTAGATTGTTCTGCTCCAGCCTGTCTCAATACGTTATAGTTGGTTAAAATTTATTCTGAAAGTTCAAATGTAATTTTGTTTAATATAACTTATGTGACAAAGATAAAACTAGTTTAGTTGTTGATTATTTTTGAAATACAACCTTGAAAAAATATTCTCAATATTTACACATCTTCAGGCAAAATGTGCTGGATTTCTGTTGAAGGATGCTCTACTACTGCTTTTCCCATTATTTTTATTTCTTTCTGAAAAGAACTTAGGAAAATTTGTGCCTTCTGTGGTCTAAGTTGCTTATTAGCCTATTAAAATAGAAAAGGAAAGAATTCTTTGATAGTGCACAACACAATAAAAATCTGCAGCTTATTCAGTTTTAGCTGTGTTGACTTTACACTGACTGTCAGAAATGGAAGCAGTTAAATTTTATATTTATCGCGTTATATATATAACTCAATATATACAAATTAATATGTATACAGAGCACTTCCAAGAAGCAAGATAGTCCTACCAACTCACGCTTTCAACAGGAGATTAATTTTGCAGTTATTGACTCCTTATGCACAGAATAAACATTACTGTGAGACTTTATGAAGGCGGTAAATCTGAAGACACAGTCTGCAGATTCTCTTCACTTATGAGTGCCTTAAAGGTACCTTAAAAGTGCCTTAAAAGGTCCCAAGTGTTTTGGGAATACACACTTCAATATGTAGCTCTGAAGAACTAATACAATGTAATGCATCTTTCAGCAGTCTCATTTACATGAGTTGTAAAGCAGCATCTGCAAAGGACACAGCACCATAAGCTCATTGAGTTGCGTGCTTTGTACCTGAAACTGCTCCCTACGAGATGAGGAGTTAGAAAAATAGGCATTTTATGCTTGGAGAGTTTGGTACTTCAAATTATCTGCCTGGCTACTGTTTCTAATGTGGATTAGGACCTGTAAGCTCATATACTGCTTATTTCCAGGAGTGGTGAATGCTTCTGAGATATTTATGCTTCCTAAGAGTGTCCCAGAGCTCTGGAATTGTTTCTGTCCTTTGGTAAGTAATAGAGTAAAATGGGAGCTTGCTGGATAAATAAGTGTCTTTACAATGTAGACAGCATGTTCAGGAGTGTGCCTGATGGCATGCTTTGTGTAAAATCACAGAGAACAGTCTGAGAATAACATGCTGCCTTTCATTCATTTTGAAAGTTATAGAGCTTGAGTGCCTTCTTTTATTGTAAGTTATAAATGACAAGCATAACATTGTTATTATTGTCTAATGCATACTTCTGACTGCATGTGTGAAGCTAGAATGAGGACATGAAGAATGAGGTTTCTTTTTAACCTTACTTCTTTGCTTGAACAGTATTTTCAGTACTTCTATCAGTACTACTTTCAGTACTACTATCAGTAGTTTTGGAATAGAAATCATATAACAGAATCATATAGCAGAAACATAGAATATCCTGAGTTGAAACGGACCTCCAAGGATCACTGGGTCCAGGTCCTGGCTCCACACGGGTCCACTCCAAATCTAAACACTATAGCTGAGAAGGCTGTACAAATGCTCCTCAAACACCAGCAGCTCAGGACTTTGCCCACTGCCCTGTGAATCCCGTTCCATGCCCGCTGCCCTCTGGTGCAGACCCTTTCCCTAAACCCTTTTCCTGACCCTCCCCTGACTTAGCTCCATGCTGTTCCCTTGGGCTTTGTCACCATCAATACAAAATTAAATATTTAAGTTATTCCATTGGGGAAAAAGACACATTTAATGCGAGCTGTAGATGTGCTTCTTTACTTCTTCTCTCAACTGTTTAACAAAGCAGGAAATACACTAACTTGCATGAGCAAAATAAACTTTGATTCAGATATACATTTTAATGCACAAGGATCTAGCATTTATTCCATAATTTGCAATAAATTAAATCAGATTGACACAATAAACTCGGAGTTTTAAAAATATGTAATAATTATAAAGGCACATGTACAGAAAAATTCTAGAAAAACTGAACTTGAGCAGTGTTTATAGCTTCAGTTCTAAAAATAATTTTTTTCCATGGTAACATGGATTACAAAAAAACATTGCAACATTTATATTCTTTATAAATGTGATTTCCTTTTATGAATAGTGTCACTTCATATTTGTTGCTTCCCAATCTCGTTTCCTCTTTGTACATATGGAATGTGGAGTCTCGCAAATGAATTCAAGTTTAAACACTACTTTTTTATTGAATAATGAAATCTGCAAGTTTTCTTTATTATGTACACTGGAGTACTATTCTGAGATCCTAATTTACATCTGCTTTTGCCACTGGTAGGTCTATGAGAATTTCAAACTCTTCTGAAATGATGTATCTTACAATAAAGATCTTACGCTATAAAGGTTCAAGGTCTATAGTTTTCCTGTTCTTTTTACCATTAGAAGTTGCAGTGATTCCATGATGGTTTGTTTAAATATATATTTTTTAAGTTAGATCAAGATAGTTCATCGAATGAAATTATATGGGTTCTTTTTCTCCCATGATGCTAAAATACCATATTTTCATTTTGTATAACCTTAAGTCCTCGAAAGATTCAAGGATATCAAATCGTGAATATTTTCACTGTAGCATTCAATAATAAATAAATAAAAAACCTTGTTCTTCGCTGCCACTGCATGTTGCTCATTAACTCTGCTGACAGTGGTAATATAAGAATAAGAGCTTGACAGATGGATTTGGATCAGTTCCTGTTTCATTAACTGCTGTTGGAAGTTACTCAATTTTATATAATTCTCTGATTTTTTACGAAGTTTTTTTTAAACTACCCTCCCAAATGTTATGTGTCTATATAATACGCACCCTAGCATATTCATTTTTAACATCCTGAAGCATTTATATATATCTAAAGCAAAGCTTATTTTTATTATAAAAATATTGCATATATATTTTATATATATATATATAATCTTCTGACTAATGGAAAAGGAAGTAGTATGTCACATTCCAATTATTACTTATATCGTCTCTCTAAAGTCATTAAAAAGTCATCAAAAAGATCAGAATCAAATTTGAAAGATCTAAGCAGAAATTAAGACTTATAACCTCAGTGCAGACATCATTAACTAGAGGATTGTTACTAAATACTGGTGATGAAAAATATTAGTATTTGCATGCTAATATATTTCCTAATTACAGAAGATGTACTACTTTCTTAGCTTTTTTTTTTTAAAAAAAAAAAAAAAAGTTATGCATCCTGTATTTGACTACACTATATTGAAGATGATCCAACAGAATCTAGTTGGCCTCTTACAACAACCAAGAAGACATAAGCTAAGTCAGACTAAATTCAGGGACTTTTGTTTATATCTGATTTTCAGTCCAAATACAATATGAAAACTTAGCTGAATTAAAAGGCATGTTGCACTGATGTCTCCTATTAATCTTTGCTTCTGCTTGTAAAAATATAAGCACAAATGCATCCTGCTGAGAGAAAATAATAGCATTCTAGTATGAAAATATTAATAAGATTCTTCTGGGAAAGTGTTTTGATTCAGTCTGTAGATTCTCATTTGATTCTTTAATCTACAGAATATTTTCATCTTAGGTGGGCAAGTAGAGATTTGCTTTTATTACTTTGATGCATAAAAATGATTTGGCTTGCTTTTAAAGCATACATTTATTTAACAGAAAATTTTCCTTTTAGTCTAAGCACATTCTCTAATAACAAACTCATTCAGCTTAAAAGGTATTTAAAACTTTGTCTTTTGTTTCTTGCCTATATAGCAACAATGGCACATCAAAAAATCCTGATGGTTCAAACAATGGATTGAAATATTGTATATTAATCATTCTTGTTCTATCTGGAACATACATACGTATTTTGTTCACGCTCTATTTAAGAGCACACTATGTGTCTCTATATGAATATGAACACCAATTACTACTCATATTTTGAGCCAAATTTTGCTATCTGGTTTATGTATACAACTTCACTGAGATGAATAAAGCAGAGAAAGTGCACATGTCAGACAAAAGAGAGAGTAATATTAATATTCATTAGCATTCACAGCTTCTTCTTTCACACGTTATTTTCAGATGAATTCTAAAATTCATCCCTAATAGTTATTCACAAATATTCCTTAATTTATATGCATAATTTTCTCTTTCATTTCTAACACAAAAAAAAGTTCTAAGGAATATTCATAATTCGGAACACACTGACTGTGGTTGCATGGGTCATACGACATTACTTCTGAGTGTTACTGGATAATTTATGTACATTGCAAGTACAAGAACAATGGCAAGTTTTGAATGTTAGAACTAAATGAGGAACTCTGATTTAGAATGGGATGAATTGGCTTATTACAATAAGAACAGAAATTTCAACAGCGTATATACGACTGGTGTTAACTTTCCTAACTAAATGAATGGACAAAGTCCTACATTTTCTACAGGACTGTGCAATCTTATTTTAATATTTATGGTAGGGAATATATATAATATTTGAATTTGAAAGAATTTTTTTTCATGAGATTAGTTCTCAAATTAATAAATTTTTGAATTAATGAATTTTTGAATAAATTTTGAATTGAATAAATTTTTGAATTTTCTAAATCTTTAGAATAAGTGATTTGAGGTAATGTGTGCAACAGAAGTGTAATGTCATGGGAGATGGAAAAGTATTATGAAACATTTTTAAACTGTCATTGAATGATACAGAATTGGAGGGAATGCACACAGATCATCAAGTCCACATCCTAGCTCCACACAGGACCACCTGAAGTCCAGACTTCGTGCAGAGAACGCTGTCCCACCACTCCTTGAACAGCACTGTCAGCTTGATCCATATCCACTGCCCTTGGCAGTCCATCCCATGCCCACTATCCTTTGACGCAGAGCCTTTCCCTGACCCCCAGCTGTCATTCCTCTGACATAGCTCCATGCCATTCCCTCAGGCCCTGTCACTATCCCCAGTGAGGAGAGCTCAGCATGGCCCCTCCACACCCCTCATGAGGGATTTGTAGGCCAGGATGAGGCCTCTTTCCAGTCTGCATTAGGCTTAAAACCTAGCAACTCAGTCTCCTTAACAGTCTTTTCCTCTAGACCATTCACCACTTCTGTAGACCTCCTTCAGATGTTCTGCAGTGTTTGTGTCTTTATGCAACACTGTGGCATGCAGGTATGCCTGCATTTATCCTCTGCTAATTTTTTTGGTAATCAGGTGAAATAATACCCTTTTTTTCGGTGTATATATATATACTTTTTTTTGGTAATCAGGTGAAATAATTATCAAATAATATCTTTAATAAATTCTAAAGGTGCAGGAACCGAGACATTGAAATACTTAAAGTGGTTACTGTAAATATAAGGGCTAGAATACTATTAAATAAATCAAAACAGACTATTAGATAAAATCTGTAATATCCTATCCTCCTTTTCTGTGTTTCAGCAAAAAGTATTCACCTGGAATGACCAACTCTTGCACACTGCCATCCTTTATTTATGAGATTGCCACATAACAAATGAGCACTGCCTGAAGTTGTTGCCCTAGTCACTTCCTCACCAGACAAGTGTCATCAGATCTCTCTCTTTGGTGAGGGCAATGAGAAATCACACCCTTTCAGAAAGTATTGCACAGATGAATCTGCAGCTAACTGTTCAGAAATAGGTGTCCTTGTATTAGAAAAAAAGGAAACCAAGATTTAAATCACCATCTTGGTGAGCACTTAGAGCATTTGCCTGGGTAATAAAAAACCTGTATAATTGGCAAATGCATACACATAAAGAAACACAGATCTTGTCTCCTCTATCCTAGGCAAAGTTACTAGCATACATTAGAAGGTCAAAGAAAGTTGTGTAGTTCACTGCCTTCAAATGCTTTTCAGTATCCAGCAGCAATCTTTTAGCTGGAGCAGTTTAGATTTATTTCCTAATCTTCTTTTTAAACTCAAACTATATACAAAAAAATCAATTTAAAACTTTTTTTTCTTTTTGGTATAGAAACTGAGCTCAAAAGGTACTGTCTTTATAATCCCTTCAAGTAGCCTTTCTTTTATTTTATGGGTTTTATTCAAAGGATACTGTGAACGTTGTTTGCTGTCCTAGTTTCCATTTTGAAAATTCAGATGAGGACACTAAGGATATCACTGAAATATTCACATAGTCTCCACTCCATGCTATTACTACTTGTGACAGTTCTGGACAGAAGTTCAGAATTTTTTAGGAAGCTTTACAAGAACAGCTATGTACAAATGACTCAGCAGTAGACTTCAGAGTATTATCTTTTCCCTACCTCCTCCATGGTGTAAAAGTACTTCACACTTGCTTTAAAATCTACTTGCATTGTGTAATGCTATAATGGGATGGAAAGTACCACAATAATAGTGGGGCAGCAAAGTCTTTGGCTACTGCAAATGAGAACAAACCCAAATGCAGTCGGTGCAGAAATGAAAGAAAAGAGCTGTTTACCTTCAGAAGACCTCATGTAAGCAGATATCTCCAGCAAGAGATACCCTTGCCTCTGCTGCCAACCCTTAAATGAAGTCTGGGAAGGCATGGATCCTGGCTCCATCCCTTCTGGTTACTCAGGTGCATAGCATTGCATTGCAATCCTTGGTTGGCCTTGTTTTCCCACCAGGTGTTCAATCACTGCTTCAGGCCTTGGCTTAGCATTTCTTCTACACATTGTAAAGTTGTTATGTGGAAACAACACTATCCCTGTACCAGAAGCTTTTCTTGTAAGGCTTTCTGGGTCCAGTACTGGAAGTAGCCACGTGTTCAGGAAAGACAAGCTTAGATAAGGTCATAGGACTGGAGTGTTTCTGGTTCAGCCGAAAGTGCTACACAGCTTGGCTCTGCCTTGTGAATTTGTCAGCAGGAGATTTCCACAGCACTGTGTTAGCGCATGGTTGGAATAGTTATCTCCTGTGTTAACAATGCTGAAGTAAAATATGTTTGTCTCTAATCCTGTTGAAAAGAAAGAGGAAACCATTAAAACATTAAAACAGGAGTAGATAGAAGCAGTAAACGACTGCAGCCTATTTCCTCTTACACTGTGTAACAAATGTACCTGTTGCTTCCTTAACACGCTGTCAGTGACAGCAGAAAACAGAGCCAACCAAACAAAACAGGAGGTAATGTGAGTGCTAAACTAATTTGCTGAGTATTTTTATAATGTTAATGTTGTTTTACGCTTAAGGTTGTCTTTGGAAAATTGTTTTAATGTGCTCATCCACCTTGCATGCTTTCACAAGACTCAGTGATGCTACTCAAGTAGACTATCAACATATTTTCATTTGAATGTATAAAGTAGGAATACTCAGAATTAAGAAACTATGACTTCAAGATAAGTGAATACAGGAGAAAATATGAAAGAACTCCAAAAAATATTATTCATATTGGAATTATATTTTCAGGTACTACTTGTGACTATGGTAATCAAACTGAAAATATACAGGCAATTTTAGCATTTACTATCTAATTTTTATTTTTATTTGTAGGTTTGTATCCTCCTAGTGAGATATCAAGAATTTCCCATGTGGTATTAAAGCTTTGTCATACGTACTGCATATCTTTGCAACTTAGCAAGAAATGTGAACACTGTATGAAATGGTCAGAATTGCAGGTACGCCTCCCACACATTCTAACAGCAATGACTAATCTCAACCAGACAGCAGCTTGCTTACACATACAGTTTTTTATGTCTCTCTTTTTCTATTTTTGCATGCTTCTTCCACTGATTACCCTGAAGCCTTACTTTCTCCTACTTCTCCACACTTCTTCCCTTTGCCTCCAAGTTTTTGTATATACACAGCTTTGGTGTTTCTGGTAAGATACATTTATGATATTACAGTTTGAAATGATAGGACTTATCAGCCTTTCAACACATTAGTGGCACATACCAACACTGTAGGTGTTGTGGGGTTTGCCTCTCCAAAAGCCCTGATTTTTTTTCTCCAATTTTCAATCTCACATAATTCTCCCTCAACTAGTTGCAAAATATAGCCATAGCCTGTGCTTCTATTAGTACCTTTTGAACAGATGAAAATTATTTCTCCTTCTTGTCTGCTGTATTCTGCACATTTTTATGTCTAGTAATTTATTCTGTTAGATAAATCTGTTTGCATATCTCAACTGTTACACAATGTTAATTTTATGGTAACTATGCATGTATATTATATATTTCTTACACAGTTTATCTTGCTTGCTACAACTTGACACTGATAAGCAAGGAATACTTGATACTGTGTACAGACAAATATATGTGTTTATTCTGCTTTTAAAATTGGATTTTTGACATGATCTGTGTTAAACTGAGCCAAGGCTATTCCAGTTTCTCAGCTCATATGGATAATGGACTGGGAGGGTGCAGGTTCATAACAGCTGACTTAAACAGGCTAAAGAGATATTCCATACCATGCGTATGTCATCATGTGGAAAGAAAGATTTAAAGGAAGTAGGAGTTCATCTGGCTCTCTCCCACTGCTCTAGGGAACTAGCTTGTGCATCACTTATATATATATACACATATGTAACTACTAACTTTTTCCTTTTCTTAGTAAATAGTTTTTTTTTTTTTTCTTTTTTCTTTTTTCTTTTTTTTTTTTTCTTTCCAGTTCTCTTCCCGTCTTGCTGGGAAAGTTGAGGAGTGAGCAATGGTTGTGTGGTGTTTAAACACCTGCCTGGTGTTTAAACAACATTAACTAGCTCTCGTAAATACTCAAGAAACTTTATTTTGTTTGTTTCTATTCCTTTACTTTTACAGTCATGGAGAACATTCTATAAAAAAGGATTTGTAAGAAAACTTTTTAAAATCAAGAATATTCCTGAGTGGTAAGAAAACTGAATAAGGAGAACATGTTCAGTATTTTCGCCTTTGATTCTTTGGAGCCTTTAATGATACCTTAAGTAATCCTGTAAATAAGCCTACTTGATTTAGTTCTTGTAATTAGGATGTAGCTTTTATCTGTACCTCAGGAATCAAATGGTAGAATAAAACAAAAGTCAGTCTGGATAAAGTGTTGTAAATTCACAGAATGGCTTTAAGTAGTGCTGGAATGAGAAAACACTATATTTACATGGTCAATCTGGTGAACGCATTTCTACTTGAAACAGTCTCTTAATGACAGTCTTCTTTGGTCTCTCAGCCTCTTCAGTAACTTTTGAATTTCTCAATTCTGTTTGCAGGATCTAACTTATGTCGAAATTTACTTTGTTTTCTGAAAGTCCATAGCAGTGTCAAAATCTGTTAAACAGCTAAAGAACACTGAAGGATTCTTATCTTTTTAATATGAAAACACCTCCAGGAGCAGGGCACCCGCAGCCTCTCTGGGCAGCCTGTTTCAGCACCGCACCACTTTTCTGTAAAGACCTTCCCCTGACATCTAATCTCAGTTTCCCTTCTTTAGTTTAAAAACATTCTCACTTTTCCTGTCACTACCTACCCATAGAAAAAGTTGATTTTTCTCATGTTTATAATCTCCTTTTAAATATTGGAAAACCAAATGAGGTCTCCCCGCAGTCTTCTCTTTTCCATGTTGAACAAGCCCATTTCATTCAGCCTATCTTCATAGGAGATGTGCTCCAGCCACATCTTTGTGGCTCTCCTCTGGACCTGCTTCAAAAGATTATCTGTCATGTAAGCACACACTGATAGCTCATTTTAAATTTTTCATCAGCCAAGATCCCTATGCCATTTTCAGCAGGGCTACTCTCTAGGAGTTTTTCTCCCAGACTGTATACATATCTGGGATTACCTCAACCCAAGTGCAAAGCCTTGCACTTTGCTTTGTTGAACCTCCTTTATCATTCAAGTTTATGAAGGGCCTTCTGGACAGCATCCCTTCCTTCTGCTGTGTCAGTCATACCACTCAACTTGACGTCATTAGTAAACTTCCTGAATGAATCTTAAATAGTTGCTTTTAGTGCTTTCAGTCAGCCTTGCACTTCGAAGAAGCAATATATTTTGTGTCCAAAAAATCATTAATTTCTCCATTATCTGATTAGTTCATCCTCTTGGGTGGTTAATAGTTCTCTTTAAGATGACATGCTGGTGTACAGATGCCGAAATTTCAGAAGAAGATGTATTTTATAAAAATATAAATCAATCAGAATATGTTATATTCAAGACAAAACTC
>JAPSGF010000089.1:2222142-2267466 GCA_035772895.1 Perdix hodgsoniae
TAAATAAAGTAATTAATAATAGAAAGTGAAGTCTTACTAAAGATAAGTAACTTGTCTGAGATGGGCATGAGTTTAACCAGGATTAGTCTTTACTGCTTTTTGGAGAATAAAGAAAGCTGTTTTAAATCAGTAATTCGGGGTAACTGGTAATTTTTATCTATCTATCTATTTAGTTTGCGAGAAGTCATAATATATATCTTTTAATGGTTCATATTCATTACCTAGTGCTGAGTAAATGGGAAGAATCATTTCCTTTTTCCCGCTGTCAGTGCTCTTCTTGGTGAAGCCCAGATCCGTAGCTTTTTTTCTGACAAAGCTGCTTTCCAGCTGGGTAGCCCTCAGCATGCATTTGTTCTAGCCCAAGTTCAAGGTTTAGAAATTTCCCTTTTTAAACTTTATGAGTTTCCTAAAATTTCATTTTTTCCATTACGTTTTGCTTCCATTGAATGTCACAATAAAAATCTGGTATAAATTATTCCTCCCAATTTTATTATCTTCAAACGTGCTGAAGATCTCTGCCCTGTCTAGGCCAAGCCATTTGGAAATGGTTTCTGGAAATATTTATTCTATCATCTTCCAGGGGTTGAGCTAAGGCAGACCTGTAGTTGCCCATATTCTCATACATGACACTTTCAAAGACAGAAGTCTTCACTTTTTTTTCCAGTTCTCAAGAAACTCCCCTGGTCAATACTACAGAGTGATCTCACTATGACATGAGTTTTTTCCCAAACTCCATGGATGCATTTATCACACAGCGAGGAACTGTGTAAGTCCAGTAGATTGCTGATCCTCTCCTACAAGGTAGGTCTTCAGAGTTTCTGAGTGAGCTCAGGAAACAAAGAAGTCATGGAGTACCTTGGCCTTTTCATTTTATGGTAGATAAAGTTCACAGAAAATCATAAACTGTTGAAAATTTCATGCCCATTCCTTTATTTATTTACTTATTTTTATTAGAAATTCACATTAGGATTATAAACCACTTCACTGACAAGCAGAGCTTGAACAACTTTTGCCACAATTTAATTAGGACTATCTTCTTAACCTCCTACACTTGATTAAATTTCTTAAGTTGCTTCTGAGTTGAGAAAAGATTTCTGAACCTTACTAGTGTTAAATACAGACAAAGCTGTTACACAATTTAAATCTTTGTAATTGAAAATACTGTCTTAACATAATTGCCAAGAGAACTGTTTCTGAAAAGTAGTATTTTAAGCATAACTATAGCAAAGTTTAACACATCTTTAAAGCCCATATAAAATTTCAAGTAGCTCCAGCCAATCCCAACTTTGATTGGCTAATCCATATTGATGTAAAGGAGTACTCTTGATGTTTCACTAACACCCACAATCTGTTTAAAGGAAAAAAAAAAAAAAAAAAAAAAAGAAAAAAAAATCAGGAAGAGCTTATTTTAGTACTCAAATTATTTTAATATCCATACATCTGAATATAGTATATGCACAAGTGCAGTCATTGTCACAGTGTTTTCAAATATTTTCTTACCCAAGGGAAGTCTTCAAAATTCTGTTCCATTTTACCTGTACTACATTTCTACAGACTATAAAAGTAAGTAGAAAAATAACTTCTTTCCTGTGTGGTCTGAAATTCTGGTTCTTTTTGAGAAGCTGAATGTTTTAATGCAGTAGTTGTTTGCTATGCTAATGTTCCATAGTAATGTTCTATGAGGTTTCAGATGACAGGATCGAGCATGAAAAATCAGTTAATTTAAATACAAACATAGTCATATTTACATAAAGTTTTAAAGTACTTTTTCCCCTCAAAATAGCTGTGTGTTTCTTTATATGTACTCGGGGTGTGATGGGATGCTAGAATTCTGTTTTAAAATAAATAAATAAATAGATAGATAACAATTGTAGACAGACTGCAAGATTTCTTTTGCAGGAACAGCATACTGAATTATTAATATTTTATCAGATGAGATATGTTTTATGGTTTGTCTTTAATTTACCCTATTAAAATTGATTTCTAATATAAGAATCTGAAATGATATTTGGTCAGATTTAGATCTCTCCCACATATTTTTCTCGCTTTCTCTTCTGCACCTTGCTGGGTTGAATAACTGCAGTTTTGATGAATTTAAGTGTGTACATTGTAATGCTACAATGAGCAGCAAATGCAGCAGTCATTCACATAATCTTTACAGATGTCTTTCTGTGCTGACATTCTAGCCCAAATTCAGCTAAAGTGCTGTCATCCAATACATTGCCTGAAGGCCAAATGCAGCCCAGCATGGCTGGCAGCACACCCACCCCTTTCCTATGCTGTACAGGTGGCATCTTTTCCCCATGGAACACCTCAGAACATAAGCCCATCACTCAACAACAGCCAAACCATCAGTGTGTCATTAATGTTGTGTCAACTAAAAGCAGGGCATAGGGAGGGCAGTGCTGGGCAGCACTGACTCAAGTGATGGCACATTAAGGTGTGCATCTTGATACCTGGCTAAACACAGAGCTCTGAACAGTGAAGACAATGCAGCCATGCTTTTTGTTTTGATAAAGGAATTTGAAAATAGAACTGTAGAATCATAGAATCCTTAGAGCTGGAAGGAACTTTTAGAGGTCATCTAGTCCAACTCCCCTGCAGTGAATAGGTATATCCACAGCTCAATCAGGTGCTCTGAGTTTCCCCCAGCCCAGCCTTGTCAGCCTCCAGGGACAGGGCTTCCAGGCATGTTTGTGCTAGCATCTCACCACCCTCACTGTAAGAGACTTATTTGCTATATCTAACTTGAATTTACCCTCTCTGAGCTTGAAACCATTTCCTGGTCCCATCACCATAGACGCTGCTAAAGACTCTGTCCTCTTCTTTCTTACAACTTGTCTTTAGGTACTGAAAGGCAGCTCTCAGGTTTCCCAGAACCTTCTCCAGGCTGAACAGCTCCAGCTTTATCAGCCTGTCCTTGTAGGAGAGTTGTTCCATCCCACGGATAATTTCTGTGGGCCTTCTCTAGACGTGCTCAAGCAGGTCCATGTCTCTCTGGTACTGAGGACTCCACTGAGTCTGGACACAGTACTTCAAGTGAGGTCTCATTAGTGCACAGTGAAAGGATCACCTTCCTCATCCTGCTGGCTGTGCTTCTTTTGATGCAGCCCAGGATACAATTGGATTTCTGGGCTGCAAGGGCCCATTAGTGGCTCATGTTTGGTTTCCCATTTGTCAGTACTCTCAAGTCCCTTTTTGGCAGACCTGTGCTATATCCTTTCATCCCCCAGCTTATATTGATAGTGGTTGTTGCCTTGACCCAGGTGTAAAACCTTACATTTGGATTTGTTGATTCTCATGAGGTTCTCCTGTGCCCACTGCTCAAGTCTGTCCATGTCTTTCTGGATGACATCCCATCCCTTGGGTGTATGGATTGCACCCCAGAGTTTAGGGTTTCAAGACTGCAGAAATAAATCATCAATTTCTGTTTGTGAGACCATTTTCATTTGATATAAATACATAACCTAAATTTTTTTAAATTGGATTTATAGAATCACAATCAGATATTCATCTAAAAAATCTGATCATGTCTTTTTACCAGATTTTCACAATGCCCACCACAGCAGAGAAAAACATCCTTTGCTTCCCCCCCCTTCCCTCCCTCCCTTCCTCCCTTCCCTCCCTTCCCTCCCTCCTTTCTTCCTTTCTTCTTCCTTTCTTCTTTTCATCATATTTCTCAGCATTTCCAGTAGATTCTGTTGTCTAAACAGCAGTCATTGTAGAATAATTACGTCTTTAGTTTTCCTAAGATAGGAATGGGAAAACAATTTCAAAGTAATTGCAAAATGGTATTTTTTGGAACTCAAAGTAATGTTTATCTGGTACATCTTGTTAATAGTTAAGAAGACTACAATAATACATGAATTCTCTTAGCAATAATTCCTTACTTTTGCTATGCAAGTGATAACAGTTTACTGCATATGCCCCTCTCTTTACAATTAGTGGCTAAACTCAGGTTGTTTCAGAAATTAAAACTCATCTATATTACCTTTGTACTACTTCCTGAGAGTTAAGGAAAGAATAAGGGAAAGAATAAAAAGGGTATTCTATATATAATATACATAGAATTAAACAAAAATAAAATGAATATGTATAAATGCATAATAGAAGGAAAACTTCATTACAGAAATTTCCAAAAAATTTTAGGTCATTTTAGGGAACCAAAACATCCACCAGTAATGCAGGTGAGATTGTTTTTTCTTTTGCTTCCCTATTTTTCCAATAGGCTCTTGAGCAAACGTTCGTGGCTTTTTTTTGTTTTGTTTTGTTTTTGTTTTTGTCAGCAAGAACTCAACTCAGTATTTACCTATCATTCCAAAAATGTAAAATATGGTTTGACACTCCTCTGCATCTATGAAATTTGAGAAGAGTGGAGTATAGAGCCTCATTTGTTCATGTTAATCTTTTATTTTATTTTTTAATGTATATTTACTTTGTTTATGAAGAAATTAGTCTTTAAGACATCAGAAATAATCAAGTTATAGATTACATTTTTTTTTTATATTATGACCTTACATATGAAGATACTGGTGGGTATTTTTTAGCGCTGAAAAATAGCAAACATTTTAAAAGAACTACTCTGTTTACAGAGATGTTAGTTAACTACTGATTGAATGCTTCAATTTTTCTTTAATTTTTCTTTCTGTTTTCATCTGTGTTAGCCAAAGACAAAGGAAGAAGTTCTTGAAGCTGTTATCTTCCATCTCAACCCTTTCTGTTAGTCTATAATGTCATAGGATACTTGCCAAACTTCAAACTTACAGAGTTAAGTAAGCAAAACCAGTACCTGCCATGCTTATTGTAAGCATACAATGTTAATTTTCTGACTTTGTTTTCTTCTTAAGAAGAAAGCATCAAATTTTCTCCTACTCCTCCCTTCCCTATGCTCATTATAATTTGGGAATTAACATTTGGAACTGTCTCTGTTGACTATTTTGTTTTTTTTTTTTAATCTAAAGTCTTTTGTTGTTGTTGTTGTTGTTATTGTCATATTGTCCTGGTCCAGTCACATTCACCTACACTTACATGTGGAAATTTTCCTCATTTTTATCAACCATATCGACCATATCAATGTCAGGTTTTTTAGTACCAGAATTATATATCTGTACTGCTCTGGAGAATTAATCTTTTCAGGCATAAATAAAGACTTTAGTCTATTCATCTAGGAAAGTTATGGACAGATATCTCAGGTTTCCAAGCTAGAGCTCCATATGATCTCAGTGCATGCCAGTGTATAAAGCAAATAAAGAACAAGGTGATTTTACAGAGAATCTGAAAATTTTGAGTAAATATGACATCATATATATATATATATTTCTTAAAAATAGTACATTATGGTCCCAGAGACAGAGAGCTTGTCTCTAATCCTATTAATGCAGATATATCGATTGCATGGTGCTTTCATGTAGTATTAGCACTAAAAGCATTTTCAAAGCGCTAAAATGGAAGCACAGAAAGAGAGTAAATCTGGCACTGGAGGAAATTAAAGGAAAAAGGCAGAACGGAGGATAAACAATCTTTCTAATGTGATTTTTTAAATTATATTTTAATTAGACTCCTATATTCAATGCATATTGAATATATTGTGCAAAGGTTTCACCTCTCCCTTTTAATGTGATTCTGCAGTCCATTAGGTGTTTTAGATATAGCTTATTTGTACATTATTTTCTGCATATAAAAGCAAAGCCCTAGTAGGCTTTTATTGTTGCTTTAGAAGTACTTCATTATCGTTTGTCACTGTAAGTGGTTTAAACACAGCTTTCAGTGAGCTTCTCAAAGCTTAAGTCTATTTTAATCTTCTTTATCTCTCTACTCAGAATTACTTACTGTTCTGTAACCTAGCTTACATGAATACTAATGAATACTCAGCAGTTATTTGTTGTCCTGTCACTCATTTCGTATTGTTTATGTTTGCTGTTTATCCTATAGTTCCTAATTCTGTAAACTGGTTATTTACGATGTCTTTTGGTATTAATGCAACAAGGGAGAACAGGGAAGGAGCAGTCTTGTGGCAAAAGCATGTGACATACTTCAACCCTCATTTCCACAGTCAGACTGTATTGTACAAATAACAGACAAAAAAGTATTGAGAATTCTGAGTCATCTGATCCTATGGCTATCAGGAATACAGATATCAGCTTAAAATTGCCCTGATATATCTGTCTACTCGAAGGCCTGAGAGAGAGGAGGAATCTCAGAAACATACAATGGTTTGTGTTTAAAGGGACCTTAAAGCACATCCAGTTCCAATCCTCCTGCTGTGGGCAGTTGCCACCCAGAAGATGAGGCTGTCCAGAGCCCCAACAAGCCCGACCTTGAACACCTTCAGAGATGAGGCATTCACAACTTCTCTTGACAACCTGTGCCAGGACCTCATTGCCATTTGTGTAAAAAATTCCCTCTTAATACATACTTAAACAAAATTTCTCTACTTTCATTTTTAAGCTGTCCCCTCTGTCCTATCACTCTCTTCCCATACAAAAAGTAAGTGCCCTTCCTGTTTATAAGCTTCCTATAAGTACTAGAAGGCAACAGTGAGGTTTCTCCAGAGTTTTATCCTCTCTACACTAAACAAGCACATTCTGTCCATTTTTCTTCACAGCAGAAGTTCTCCAGCCCTCTGATCATTTTTGTAGTCTCCTCTGGACCTACCTCAACAAGTCTGTGTCTTTCTTGAGGTGGAGGAGCCAGACCTGGATGCAGTATTCCAGATGGGATCTCATGAGGGCAGAGTAGAGGGGGAAAATCCCCTTCCTCACCCTGCGTGCCATCTGACTGTTGGTGCAGCTCAGGATGCGGTTGGTCTTCTGGGTTGTAAGCAAAAACTGTTTGTTCATGTTTAGCTTTTCATTCATCAAATCCTTCTCTGTAGGGCTGCTCTCTAAGAGTTCTCTGAAAGTAGACATATATCTAGGGTTGCAAATGCAATACACTGTACCTGGCCTTGCTGAATGTCATTAAGTTCATGTTGACCCAATTACAAAGACTTGTCCGGGTCCTTTGGGATGGCATCTCTTCCTTCTATTGTATCTATGGCCTAACTCAGCTTAGAGTCATCAGCACACTCACTGAGAGTATAGTTGATCCCACTATTCACATGATTGGTAAAGATGTTGAAGTACACCTCTCCCAAGACAGACCATTGAATAACACCACTCATCTTTGGACTTTACCTGTACATAGGCCATTAACCACGACACTCTGACTATAGCTATCCTACCAATTCCTTTCCCACCAAACAGTGCACTATACAGATCCATTTCTCTCCAGTTTAGAAATAAGAATGCAGTGCAGGATCACATCAAAGGCCTTGCACACATCCAGGTAGATGACCTTAGATGCCTTCCTTTGTCCACCAATGCTGACACTCTGCCACAGATGGCCACCAGACTGGTAAGGTAGAATTTGCCCTTGGTGAAACCATACTAGCTGTCTCAAATCATATCTTCATCTCATTTGTACCTTAACATATCTTCCAGTAGAATCTATTGCCTGATCTTCACTAGCACAGAAGTGTGTCTCACTGCTGTGTTATTTTCTGGCTCTTCCCCAGGAATATCTTGAAGAACTCATTGTTGTCCTCTACCACAGTCCACTAAAATAAATGACAGTCTGCTTACATTATATAAGACTTTTCTTTGGAGCAAATAAATTAAAAAAAAAAAATCAAAAATTAGGTTTTTTTTTTCAATTAAAATATTTTAAACTAAAAGATGAATAGAAATAGAATAAATAGAATAAGTAGATGAATGAATACACTGTTAGAGGCTGATTAGTGTTCTGGGCTTTGAACAGCAAGTTATTTGCTTTATTTAAAAAGTATTAATTCATATATGTATATATATTTATTAATTACCCAACAGAAAATACTATTTAGTATAGTACCAGACACTGAAACCGTTTTCTGTGCACCATTTACAATTCTTGTAAATATAGAAAATTTAAAAATGAGAAATCCAAATTAAAGAATTCTAAGATGCAAAATTTTTGTAAGAAATTTTAAAGAAAAATACTTAAAAAAATAAAAAAAAATTAAATTTTTTCACCATCAAGATATTGAGATGCAGTCAGCTTTATTTATGCCCATATATATACACTGACAAAATATTTCTCCCTTTTCTCATCCTAAAAAAGCATTCTGAATCCAAAGTGAAACCTTTGGACAAGACTAGAATCTCTTCATTTCAATAGAATATATGAAACATATTTTAACAAAACATTATTGAAAATATTATAGAAAAAATTAATGTGGCATTTATACTTCTTGCTAGTCCTTCATTATATTGCTTATACTTGTGAAAGTATGCATGATCAGTCTGTGTTTCTCATTTTGCTGACTTACTTGATTCTAGTTAGCTCTACCAGGACTGTACTTTCAGACAAAACTTATTTTGTCCATTTACTTTGTTATGGTTATTATTTGTGACAAATGGAGCTAGAAGAGTTTGTCTTACACAAGAAAACACAGAAGGCTAATGTGTTTAAAATTTTATGTTTAGGCTGGGGATGTGACATGTGAATTTGAAGATGGGAACCTCGTAAGTGTTTTTGACAGTGTTGGAGAGGATTATAAACTTATTTTCTTTCCCTTCCTGTGGTTGGTTACATTTTTTCTCTACCATCTGGTAAAATCTTGAGGAGTGCTTCTAAAAAGTGCTTCTAAAAAAGAAAAACATATCTACTTGATAGAATTTAACTCTGATTACCTCTATGGCTTACAGAACCGTAGAATCATAGTGTAATTTGAGTTGGAAGAGAACTTTAAGATCATCTAGTTTCATGCCCCTGCTATATACAGGGACACCTCCCACCAGACCAGGTTGCTCACAGCCCCATCCAGCCTGGCCTTGATTGCTTCCAGGGAGAGGGCAGCCTGTTACAGCATCTCACCACTCTGACAATAAGGAATTTCTTCCCAATATGTAGTCTAAATCTACCCTCTTCTAGTTTAAGGACATTTTCCCTTATTCTGTCATTACCTGTCCTTATAAAAAGTCCCTCCCCAAAAAAGCTTTCCTGTGGGTCCCTCTCAGTTACTGGAAGGCTGCTATAAGGTCTTCTCAGAGCCTTATCTTCTTCAGTCTGAACAGCCCTAGCTGTTTCAGCCTGGAGGTGCTCCAGCTCACTTATCATCTCTCTGGTCCTCCTTTGGACCTGCTCCAACAGCTCCATGTCCTTGTGCTGAGGGCTCCAAAACTGGACACAGTACTCCAGGTGGGGTCTCAGGGCAGCAGAGTAGAGAGGCAGAATCACCTCCCTCAACGTGTTGGTTACACTTCTCTTGATGTAACCCTGGATACGGATGGCCTCTGGACTGCTGGGCTCATGTTGAGTCTCACATCAGTCAATACTCCCAAATCCTTCAGGGTTACTCTCATACCATTCTCCATCCAACCTGTATCTGTACTTGAGACTGCCCCGACTCAGATGCAGGACCTTGCACTTGGATTATGTATCTTTTATTTATTCATAGTGGCCATGTTTAAATTGTGACGGTCTAATGGAAGCAGGCCTGCTGAGAAAAGCATCTGAGGGATTTCTGAGGGATAAATGTACTTGTGTACATTTAGAAAATTTATTGTAACTAGCTGTAAACCTTGTTCTATGGACATCTAGACTTCTGGATAGTGTGCTCATTGAAATCTTTCCAAAGGAATACATACCTTTCATGTACACTCTGCACTATGAACCTCATTATGGTTGGTGGACACTTCAGAATTACTCTCCTGATCTGAACCACAGTGGTAATACAGGTGTGCTCTTTTGGAAGCTCTTGCAGTATGCTTTGTCTCTGTTGTCTTTCTTATCTCTCCACAGAAACAATACTCTGAAAAATGGGATGAAAGGGACTTCTACTTGTCATCAGGTCGGGGAAGTGGAGCCTGGTGTACACCCTCAGGTGCTAAGGCTTACATCCAAGGGTGCAGGTTGGGAATAATGGTGTAGACTATCTGCTTAAGTCTTAACTGGATTGAATTGTTGTGTTATTTGTAAAAATCTGTTATATATTGATAACTAACAACTTGATTAGATTCCCCTAGTTGTTTCAGAAATTTATTGTAATTGCAGTTTATAACATATGAAGTCTAATATGCAATGTCTAATTATAAAAGTCTAATATGAAAAATCCAGCCAGTTTTCTTCATTTACAAAGAAAATTTTGAAGTGCACTATAAAAATGAAACAAGCGGATTATAAATCCATGTTGAAAATTGTTACATTCAAATAAAACATCTGTACTGTTGAATCTAACATTGTTTGAGAGGAAAATATACATTACAAATGACTATTTATATGTAATTACAAATAAACATTAATACAGTGGAAAGGCATTTTGTTTTTTCTCTGCTTTCTTTATCCCTCGAGAAGTCCTGTCTGTATTCAGTAATTACTGCATCTTAGAGTTTAGAAACTATGTTTTTCATCATACATGAGAGAAAGGTCTCCATTAACTGCCCTGGCAAGCCTGAACAATATTATGAGGCAGGTTGCTACCCAAGAGCAATAGCTATACTTAGTTTCTGTTTTTTCTTCAGAAAATCAATAACTGTTATGGAACATCATCTGAAATATTAGTGAAGAAATGCTATTTGTCATCCTACTTCAGAGAATGAACTGATTGCCAGATAGAGATTAAGACAAAATTTCTTCCAGCTGTTTGTGAGGCCGTGAAGATTACTGTGATGTTTTATACCTTCCATTGAGTTTTCCTGTGTTTGTCATTAGGGAGATAAATATATTTTTGTTCCTCACAAAATGCCTGAAATACTTTCAGTGACTCTTGTGTAGAATTCAATTTGAAGCTCTGACAGCTGGAGATTGAACAATAGGCAGATTAAAAATTTCAGGCATTTAATTCAGGTGACAATATGAAATTGTCAAAAGATTTCAGTCAGCACAAATACTTAGACTTCGTATCATACTGAAATATAACTCTATCTATCCTATCTATTATTACCACTAATGTAAAATCAGCTTTAGAAATAAAATTGACTGACAATCACAGGTATCAGAAAAATATATTTTATCTATTATCAGAAACCTCTGGAAGGATGTAGTGAATAGTGGAGACTCATTTACCAATTTGACATAAATTTTGCTAATCAGCTTAGATTTATTTCTAAGAGTTAAATGATTTTCCATTTTACTTTACTTTGTAAAAATAGTAATAACAAAAGTCTCATAATTAATGCACTCTCTCCATTTTTAGAGATAGGAAGGAGAAAATAATCTTGTGGTTGTTATTCAATAAAGAATTTTAGAAGCATCGCCAGAGAATGACTGCTAGTTGTAAGAAAAACGATATCTGAAACAACATCTCATACTATTTTACACTGTTGCATTCTTTAGTTTTGTATAAACAAAATCTTTAATCTTATATATAAATCAGGACTCTAAGACTATACGTTTCCTTGACCACTTCTGAACAAAGAATGTTGACATCCATCTCTGGAGTCAGAAAGGTCAAAATCTCTCCTTCATCCAAGAATGTGAAAAATATCTATTTCAATAAACTCCAACTCTGTATTTTCCTAAAGGCTTTCATTTAAATAAATAGATAGATAGATAAATATATAGATAGATAAATAAAGAAGTAAATATGAATTTTGCAAACATAAAGAATATTTTCTTCTATGTCTTGAAATTATAACTTAGTTTATAACTTCTTGTTCACATTTGACAACATTGAGTAGACACAGCTTGGATGCTGAATAATTTACGAGTATGTTCTAAATGACTTCGTCAATAATCATTTTAACCAGTAATACTGTAATAAATTACATGATATTATAAAGCATAACATCATAACATACAGATATTGTTGAATTAAGTGAACCTTACTTCCCAAATAACACAACAATATTCAAAAGAGATTATTAATATGGTTTCAACACATGCTGTCTCTAATGCTTCATCCTTAAACTTCTTCAAAATTGAGGGTATCCTAGTCTGCTATAGAGCTTAAGGAGTGCTTTCTGGAAAAGTTAATATAAATTTTTAAATAAAATATGATTGTGTTTTAGAAGGAGCCTATGAAAAGAAGACTCATAATTCCTGTTGTCCTACAGAAGGAAATTCTTGTATGGATAAAGAAATTTCTGTGAATTTCAAAATACACATTGAAAATGCTTTATCTTTCTTCTCTTCTTAAAATTCTTCATTTTTCACACTACTTGGTGTGAAAACATAGCTTTGATTTCCAAGGAGTTTCTTCTGTTACTTATTTCTGCAAATCTATCTGAAATACTTGTGAATTCAGCTCAAATTGCCATCTGATGTTTTCCTTTTTCCTTTCATTTTAACAAGGCTTTTGTCAATGTTAGCATGTCACATATGAAAGAATTTTTCAAAATAATTGGTATTATGCTTTAGATGTAAATTATTTCCTGAAATTTTAACAAAATATACAGTAAACTGGCAACATAAGAAATTAATATGTTTACAACTTTGTGATTGAAGTGCAGTGGTGCCTCTTTTTACAAAATCTATTGAAGTTTTTATATAAGAACAATTTATAAAGAAATCTTTTAAAAACAGTGATATAAAAACTATTTATTGGTAAAGCCCTTCTTTTTTTTTTTTTTTTTTTTTTCCCAGTTTATTCTTAATCTCATAGTGATCAACATACAAATGTAGAAGCGGACTGGAAAATATTAATTACTGAGAACTTTCCTGGGAGTCTCCCAGAGGGAACAAGAATGCAGTGAAGTTTATAGTACTACAAGACATAGAAAACAGGGTTTTGGAAAAGAAAATTCTGACCAGATTTTGTCACATAGAGCAAAGACTACTATTATTTATTTATTTTTTCCTGGTTACAGAATAGCTGAATACGTCTTAAATTATATAGGATATTAGAAAGTATCACCCTATAACAGAAGTGAAAAATAAGAAACCACATATAAACAGACTTCAGGAAGAAGCACAGGTGAACTAATTACAACACATGCTGCATATTACGAAATGATTATTAAGAAATTAAGAAATTAATCACTCCCATATACAAGAAGGGGAGCAGGGAGGACCCGGGGAACTACAGGCCGGTGAGTCTCACCTCCGTGCCTGGGAAGATCATGGAACAGATCCTCCTGGACAACATGCTCGATCACATAAAGAATGAGCATGTGATCCGAGACAGCCAGCATGGCTTCACCAAAGGAAGGTCATGCCTAACTAATCTCGTGGCCTTCTACGATGGAGTGACGGCATTGGTGGATGAAGGGAAGGCAACCGATGTCATTTACCTGGACCTGAGCAAGGCCTTTGACATGGTCCCCCATCACATCCTCATCTCCAAATTGAAGGGAAGTGGATTTGATGGGTGGACGATCCAATGGATAAGCAATTGGTTGAAAGGCTGCAGACAGAGAGTGGTGGTCAATGGCTCTATGTCCAGGTGGAGGCCGGTAACGAGTGGTGTCCCCCAAGGGTCTGTCTTGGGACCGGTGCTCTTTAACATCTTTATTAATGACATCGATGAGGGAATTGAGTGCACCCTCAGCAAGTTTGCTGACGACACCAAGCTGAGTGGTGCGGTTGATACGGTGGAAGGAAGGGATGCCATTCAGAAAGACCTTGACAGGCTGGAAAGCTGGGCTCGGGTGAACCTAACGAGGTTCAACACGGCAATGTGCAAGGTTTTGCATTTGGGCCGGAAGAACCCCAGGCACCTGTACAGACTGGGAGGAGTGGTCATTGAGAGCAGCTCGGCAGAGAAGGACCTGGGGGTCCTGGTGGATGAGACTTAACATGAGCCAGCAGTGCGCTCTGGCAGCTCGAAAGGCAAATGGGATCCTGGGCTCCATCAGGAGAGTGGTGGTCAGCAGGGATAGGGAGGTGATTGTCCCTCTCTACTCGGCTCTTGTGAGGCCCCATCTGGAGTACTGTGTTCAGGTGTGGAGCCCTCAGTATAAGAAAGACATAGAGATTTTGGAAAGGGTCCAGAGAAGGGCGACTAAGATGATCAGGGGACTGGAGCACCTCCCCTATGAGGACAGGCTGAGGGAGTTGGGCTTGTTCAGCCTGGAGAAGAGAAGGCTGCGGGGTGACCTCATTGCAGCCTTTCAATACCTGAAGGGAACCTACACCCAGGAGGGGTGTAAACTCTTCAAAAGGGCTGACAATAGCAGGACTAGGGGAAATGGATCCAAGTTGAAGGAGGGAAGATTTAGGTTGGATGTTCGGGGGAAGTTCTTTACAAGGAGAGTGGTTAGGCCCTGGAACAGGCTGCCCAAGGAGGTTGTGGATGCCCTGTCCTTGGAGGTGTTCAAGGCCAGGTTGGACGGGGTCCTGGGCAACCTGATCTAAATGTGTATGTTTGGTGGCCCTGCCAGGCAGGGGGGCTGGAACTGTATGATCCTTGAGGTCCCTCCCAGCCTGGGTGATTCTGTGATTCTGTGATTCTGTGATTCTGTGATTCTGTGAAACAGTGAGCCAAGCACTTTGTTTGAGATGTCCTGAAATGTTGATTCTGTCCTTCCTTCTGCTTTTTTTGAAGTTCATTTTTCTGAAATAACAAGTAGGGAGTGTTTTCAACAGATGAGATAACTTATTTTCCACAAACCACCTCATTTTATGAGAGGAAGTTCCCAGCAAATGTCAGAACTGTAGTAAAGGTATGAAAAACACAAATGCTTATTGTGTTGATCATTTACATATCAGACTACCCAAACACCATCTTAATGATCATGCTACCTCCTGTGTAAACACCACAAGCATCAAACTGACAATGAATACTACCTATGTCACTCCAAAAGTAATGCTTTCTCGCCTGTTGCCATGGAAACTTCAATGGATACAAAGGGTACAATAATACTATTTAACAGAGCAAGTTCTCATCTACTAAACACCTTTTTTTTTTTCTTTTTTTTTCTTTAACAAAGTCACCATTATTAGTTATGCATTTTCTCCAGGAATGAACAAGAGTCTGCAGGCTGCACTTGTAACAGTCTGCACCAGCAGAAATGACCACTGTTGCCATCAGCACTGCAGAAATACATCACCCACTGCCTCACTGTGTTCACATCCACTGACTGGTCTCCATAAATGTTTAGCAAGCATATGTCAGTGGGTGCCAATTTTACTGCATGAAGGAATTCAGTGATACACCTCTGCATCATGTGCACTTCCATGTCAGACACCATTCTGTCAGACTGCCCCTCTGCTGCCATTTGTCACTCAAGCAGGAACAAAATATAGCAGGATATTCATGGGAAAGTTTCATCTCTGCTGCTATCCCATCAACATCTGCCTCTAACATCCATCACCTAATATAATAAAGTGGAAGGCATTAATTTCAGAGCAGCCCTTATTTGTTGGCTTCACTTGCTCCTTTTGTTCCTTACCTGAACAAAATTGCTGAGAGGTTTCTGTGTTTGTTCACCCTGCCTTTGATCTGCTTATGTCTTTTATGACAGAGGGATGGAGTTCAACGTACATTTGGGAAGGCAGCCTGGTAAAATTGTTGATTCACCTCTCCATTTATCCAAGTAATTTCAATAGATAAGAGAGAGTGACTCATCTCCTAACTAATTTGCCAACTCTTTCTTTATATGACTGTCCAAGGACACACTTTTCTAGGGAATTGTAACCCATTATCAATGACTCTATCTCCAACTTTTCACAGAAAATAGATTTTTCTGTTTTCTCTAAATGTTTATCCTGAAATGTTATTTTAGGAGTATTTCACTTGGATACTCTGTGGTTTGGGAGTTCAAACCTACGAGGGAGTAACAAAGTAATAAGGACAATAGAACTATAAAAATTAACTTAAATTTAGTACAAATGTATATGCTTTATGATCTCTAGTAGTTCCCTCAAATAATCATGCTCAAATTCAAGACATATGGATTTTGTGCAAGTTCATGTGGATTTGAACAATCATTTAAGAGTGGAGTATTTTTTCATGTTTCTACTCAAAATATGTGTTTATTCAAACCCCGAAGAAACAAATGCAACTGATTGTATCACTCAGGATTATTAATTATTAAAGTAAAATATGATGGCAACTGGAACAGAATTTTTTTTTCAGAGTTGAATGAAATTTTAACCACTGAGAAGTTACTGTCATCTTAACTGCATAAGCTTGTGTTCATAAAGGCTAAATATCTTAAAGACTATTCCTATCAAGTGTCTGTGGATAAGCTCTGAAATTATCCCTAATCTTAGCTGATCAGAAGCTTTTCTAATTAAAAAAAAAAAATTATATCTGCTACAATGCATGATATATGTTGATAATAAAATCAGACTGAAAGGTGAACAGTTAGACTGACAAGAACTTTACATCTTTTATCTTGTTAAATGTAGAGTGGTCTTCTGAATGCTTCCATGAAAATATAATCCGAGTCTAAAAGTATACTCTACTCTTGGGTGAATTGTTGAAGTTTCTGCTTATATTGAACATTTCATTGTCATACAAGAACTGATTTTTTTTTTTTAAGTTTACTAATTGACATGTACATCACTGTTCCTGTTCATTTAAGTTTTACAGAAAAGTTTTGCAGAAAAATTTCCCTTTCATTTTCTCTCTGTAAAATGTATAATTTCTTTAAGTCTAACCTTTGATACCATGTTGTTATGTGTGTGACATGATATTTTTTTGGGTCATTCTTCAAGACAAAATGTACTGACTGAATTTTATTTTCCTGTATGGCAGATGAAAATGTAGCAAATGTAATAATTTATATTAAAAAGATGCAAGAATCTTTATCATTCAAGTATCTTTATCTCATTAATCAAAGTGAGCATTAATTAAAAGTGAAGATAATTCCTCCCACTTTCAGAGTTTCTAAATGTATGTTTCTATATGATGAGTATCTACAGAATGTAATATTTGTTCATTTGTTTGTTTGTTTCCAGATTTCTGTTTCATTAAAAATATTACAGATAGATAGATAGATAGATAGATAGATAGATAGATACGGGAAAGGTTTCATCCTGCTGTAGGTGGTAAGATTTCAAACTCTGCACTGAGACTGTGGCAGATTTCATGGTGTTGGTTATAACACCTCATATGTGAAAAGCCTCTGCTCCATGAGACACGATCATCAGGTGAAACTGAGAGCAGGTTGGCTTGATGTGTCTGATTACATACAGCCTTAGACTATTCAGCAGAGGAGATGGTCTAAGACTTCCCAACTGAAGAATGAATTAAAATCTTTATCGGGGTTTATCTGAGTTTTATTAGGAGTATTGTTTTTTGATGAGAAGTCTAGCTTCTTCAAAACATTTTGGCCTTTTTCAATCCTGGGTGGAAATTTTGTAGCAGAAAAACAGTGAACTCTGAAAACTCCTGACTAGCTGTTACACTAAATCTATTTAGCACAGAGCACAGAATATTTTGAATTGTTTCAGGATTTTGATGGCATATCCTTTAAAGACACTGTGAGCAAAAAAACTTTGTTGCTGACAAATAAAAGAAAATTGCTTTCCAAAACATTGTTATTCACATATATCTTAGCAATGCTTTCTCTGAAGTGTTAAGTGAATTGGGAAATAAGAAAGGCATCTTCACTTTATGTTTCTGAATTTTACATATGAATGAGAGGTGCACATGTGCATCCATAGTTTAGGAAAACTGTGCAGGAAGAATAAAATTGACTCACAGGGTTCCACATGTAATAATTTGCGCCAAATAGGAGAAAGCAACTGGACTTTTTCTCACATTATTCATGAATCCACTGAGTTCTACAGATGCATTACCTCTTTTGGAGAGAAATAAGCAAGAATGACTGAGTGGTATATATCTCTTGTTTAATTATGAAGGTCAAACCTCTGTACTCTCAGTAACAGTACTTGCAGAAGAATTTTCTATAATCTTTGGTTGAAGTTCTTTCCATTTCACTGGTGCTATCACTGCTTCCATTTTTAATTTTTTTTTTTTAAATGCACATAATTCTGATTCTACTTAGCAAAACAAATATTCATTCTTGATTTTATATTTTGATTAAAAGTAGAGTCTCAGTTAGGATGTGTTCACAAACTATGGACACTATATGAGTTAATCCTTCTGACAAAGACAAAAGTTCAGGGGAGTGTATTTAGATCTGTATATTAAGGACAAGTACCTAATAGGTTTTTCAAAAGTGCTTAATTACAGCAGAAATCAGAAATGTATCCTCAGTTAAAGATTTTACCAGAATCCTATATGTTTTCAAATCTTTATCTTGTGTTCACAGGTGCTCTATTTCAAAGCAGTAAATTATATTTAGGCCACCACAGTGCTTGGCTAATGACCTAGTAATTTTTGAGTTTTCTTGTACTTTGCTATTTTTGAATTATTAAGTATGTGCAATGTAATAAACATATGTATAGTACTTTCATTAGGTAAGTTATCTTAAAAAGAATTTAAAAATAGTGAACCAAGTCTGTAATCATATAGATTTTTTTTATCTTCTTGAAATTTAACGTGCTACTGCTTATTTCCCAGCTGCAGATTAAGTTTGTTTCTCCATTTATCACATTAAAAATGAATCTTGAAACTCTCAGTGAAAGTTACACAGATTTTTACTGTAATATATATACCAAGGGTTAATTGTTATGGATGACCACTAAAGACATATAACTACATGTAAGTGTCAGACCTGCTACCCTATACATAAAATTTCACTTGTTTCATAGCCAGCTGAAGGAATAGTATGTTTGTCCAGATAGATGTAGAGAGATGTTAGCTTATAAAAAAACTTAGAAAGATGCCAAAGAGACAGGTGTTAGTCTTTGAGAACATGCCATATGGTTCCCAGACTGGATTTGACTGGTGCCTTGTCAATTGTGAGGGTGGGCAACCATTCTGCATCTCATAGATACATCTTTTATTTTTCTGTGATTCTGTTCACTGCTACATCACAAGTGCATAACCTCTGCTAACTATATCTATCTAAATATGAAACAGTTTGAGAATATGGAGATTTACAGCAATTTATATTAACCTAAAAGTCTGTAGAGTTTTGTGTCTTGATAGTCCACCTCTGCAAAATCTAATTTTAAATTACGTGACATTGTTTCAAAAATTATCCATTGTTTTTCTTTGCTTTTCAGTTTCATTCCCTCTTCCTCTTCCTCTTCCTCTTCCTCTTCCTCTTCCTCTTCCTCTTCCTCTTCCTCTTCCTCTTCCTCTTCCTCTCCCTCTCCCTCTCCCTCTCCCTCTCCCTCTCCCTCTCCCTCTCCCTCTCCCTCTCCCTCTCCCTCTCCCTCTCCCTCTCCCTCTCCCTCTCCCTTTCCTCTTTCTTTTTCCTTCTTCCAATTTTTCCTTCTTCCAATTTTTCTTTTTCTTTCTTTATATTCTTTCTTTTTTCCTGGATGCTGGAGCAGAAAACTACTGTTACTTCCATTTGGATTTGGGGACTTCAGATACATTGTACTTTAGTCAGAAAGACAAGAACTTAACCGGTCTTGTCAATCAGGGAGTGCTGATATTAAAATGACATGCCAGTATAATTTTAGTGTATTCGAGTAGCCATGGTAACTACCTCTAACAAACTGACAGCAGGTCAAGAAAGCTCAATAAATAATAAACATACTACATTTTTATTATTAATTGTTAACAATCATTTTTCAATGTCAACTTGCTTAATTTCATTCACTACAGTACATATCCTCAGCTTCTAGAACCTATAAATAACAGTAAATAATATGAGTTCCCTCAGTCTTGCCTTAATGTAACAGAATTCCTTGATGGGTGAGGAGCAAAGAAAGTCTTATGAAAGATTGTATTTAAAAAATCTGTAACCTTTTTATTTAAAAGCATAAGGCTATGATATAATCAAATTAAAAATATTCCTATGCAAAAAAATAAATGCATACAAAATGATTAATATTATGAGTAACATGCAATCAATTACTGATGTAAAATTGAAGTCAAAAGCAGATTAAATTTTGATTTTATGAGGCACTTAAATCAGACCTAATCAATTGTAGGTATGAAATCCAGTGCAAGTTTATTACTCCGTTACTCTTTAACTAGAAACCGTGTTCTATTTGAAATTCCAGCTATCAAGTGCTGGTCTTTTCTTTTTTTATTCTCTTCATGCAGCACGCACACATGCCCACATACTGTTCTTCCAGATAGCAGAATTTTTGAGTCAGGCTTCTTGAAAATTACATTACATATAGTAGGTAAACTTTCTTCACACAGAAATAATTGGAATCATATTAGTGTAAACTGAAACAGGACTTGCTTGGACTTGTTCATCAGCAAGCTTTGAGGCAATGGCATAAAATAATTATCTCTTACATGAGGTCACATTTAGAATACTGTGTCTAGTTTTGGACTTCTCAGATCAAAAAAAAGAAGGGAACCCCTAGGAGTCCAGCAGAGAGCCAGAAAGATGATAAAGGGCCTGGAACATTCGCTGTGTGAGTAAGGACCGAATAACCTAAGTCTGTTCTGCCTAGGGAAAAGAGGACTAAGGGAGTATCTGGTGAATGCTTAGAAATATCAAAGGGAGTTGGGACTAAAATGGTTGAGCCAGGCGTGTAGCAGTAGTACAAAGAGCAATGCCCTAAAACTTGAATGTAGGAAGTTCCATACAAACACAAGGAAGATCTTTACTATAAGCATCACAGAGCACTGGAACAGGATGCCCAGAGAAGTTGAGGAGTTTCCTTCTATGGAGATATTCAAGACTCATCTGGATGCCTACCTGTGCAACCTATCTCTTGAAATCCTTTCCTGTCAACAGTTTACGGGCTGGTTCTGCCCAGTTCCGTGACTAGCGGGGTGGAGGGATTTTGCAAAATCCACGCCTCTGGAAAAGGGAAACGGGGACCCCAAAATAATTAAAATGAGTGTCAACGATCTGAAGAGAAACAAACTAATTTACTAAATGTAGTATTGGAATGCAAGATAACACGCTATAATACAATATATTTAGAATTGAAGCTAATAAATATCATGAGAGAGAGAGGGATGTCCAAAAGGTGGATAGGCCTCACCATAATGCTGAGGTGAGATGTGCAGTCCAGTTGAGCATCAGGGAGACAAAGAAGAGCGGACAAAGAAGAAGAGCACATCAGGTGACCTTGACAGGAGTTATATCTCCTTTCTGACTGCAAAGTCCCCTGGGGAATGTAGTTCTTCTTTTCCAGACAGGCACATGGAACCTGTCCGGGTTAAGTATTAACAGTTAAACTCCCAGTGCACTACATGATGTTATGATGTGGCATACCGAGAACCAAAAATCATAAAACCATGACACTTCCAATCCCTGCAATTCTGCGATTCTGAGATCATAGTGAAAAAACGATGACAATGGAGTCAGCTTTTTCACAAAAGAGAGGATGAACTATTTTTTTTTTTACCATTGAGCCCCTCTATGTTTAGTGAGAACTTCAAAGCCGCTACATTCCCCCTAGAGTAATTTATGGATATTTTTCTTGTGATTTATAAAACAACAGAAAACAAATAGGACAGCATAATCCTCAAACTTTACTTCTGTGAAGGCCTTTTGAAACTGTAACTTTCAAAATGTAGACCAACTCTAATATGGGTTTTATAAATTATCGTTAGTGCTATTTCTCAACGCAGACTGAAAAAGTATCTCAGTATTCTTTTTAATGAGTGCAATGAATAGATAATATACACTGAAATGCACTGCAAGAAGTTGAGTGGAATAAAACAGATACTATTGCCCCTTAGGACTGTAATACATTAAAATTTTGTTATGTGCTTTATTGTTAAATGTTATGTACTGCATTTATAACTTAGTTCCTGAGCTGATTCAGTGACGTAGAATCCTTCTGATTTTTAAGGAAAATTTTTCCAGAAGAAGGAATTAGAAACAATCAGATGACTCAACTATCTGAAAACTGTTTTAATATACAATAAGAAATTCTCAACTGGTAAAAATCAACATAACATCAACATCAATGGAACATAGCATTTTATGCAAGCAGAATATTTGGCCTAATACTTCCATGTTAATTCTGTTGAATGTTTTGTAAATGAGAGTTCTGATTCATTATGAGGATTTTCAGGTGCAATAACACACTTTATAATGTCTTGATGTTGACTTGGGCTGCTTTTGTTTGTTTTTGTTTGTTTGTTTGTTTTGTTGTTTGTTTTTTCTTTCCATTTTTTTCACATTCTATGCATTTCATAAGTTTCAGTGAATATATTTTCTTTGAAATTTCACTTGTATTATAACATCTTAGCCATTGATTCTTTTAAATTGTAACTCTTGATAATTAATTACAGTCCCAGTATTCCCCAGTGACCACCAAAGAAGCCAAACTTAAGCCTATTATTTTTCTTCATATTTGCATACAGAATAAAAATAGAAAAGAAAGGTATAATCTAGTCTGAATATGTGATCCAAATGTCACCATTTACACACATGCCTCTATTATTATTACAATTCAACAGTGAGAAGCAGAGGGTTTCAACCTTCTCAGATTTATAGTTCAATTATTCTCTTATGAAGGGAAGTGTTTATATCTTACTTATGAACTAGACTTCAAGCAAGAACTTAGGTCTTTTAGACATTGTTAACAACTACAGTCATTTCAGATCATTACTTTAGACATAGGTGCCTGTAAAATGTGAGCACAATTTACCTTCAAATGTTAATGCATCTAAGTACTGTAATGCCTTGTCTTCAAGCAAAAAATAATGGCTAATGATGCCAGGAAGCAACTATTCTTCAAATGTTGAAGAAGTCTTGAGATTTTTTTTTATATCACTCAAGGTATAAAATGTACTCTTAAAAAGTAGAGTTCCAAAGTAATCAGACATGTTTTACTGTGGTAGAAGTGTGCTGTGTCCCTTTAAAAAAACTCAAGTGGAAATCATGGTGATAAGGGATTATGCAGCAAAATCAAAATTGTTGCCTTAATCTTAGTTTCATGCATATGTCACATGCTAGTGACATCTTTCTACTTTTTTTTTTTTTTTTCATAGCAGGACCAGTGATGCTATAATATCTCATACTAGTACTTCAAATTTGTATTCTCAAATAAATTTCTAATTCTTTAAAGCTGATGTTTTCCAAACTGCTAATTAAGAGGATGTTTTTATAGCTCCTGGGTCACTATTTTTCCTTTTGAAATTTTTCTTAAGGTTACTGTTCACTTATTAAAAGTTCAATAAACAAAATTATTTTGTTACTGAAGAGTTAATTGATAATAATACACTGCTCTTATATGTTCATATTTACTGATCAATCTCTTCATTTTTTAAGTTGCAGAAGTGGTACAAGTGCACAAGCTAATTATTATTATTAATACACAGTAGGATTTATGTATATTTTTCACTTGGTATCTTCCAGTATGTACTTTGGGAAGGAGATTATTTATTTTTTCAGTCTTCTGAGTTGGACTAGTGTTAAAGCTAAATCAAATATTGGTTAGTGTATCTCACTTTCTGAATAATTTTACAAGATTCTAAAATCTTGTTTCATTAAATTGCTATACTTCTGATTTTATTATTTTTTGTTTCTTTACTAGTAATGTTGGACTTTAAAACTTTTGGGCTCTATAAATATATTTATTACAGTTACCTTATTTTTTTTTTTCCACATCCTGTAATCAGAGATTGGTGATGTAAAGAATTTTTGCTACGATGTTTTTGTCATTCTTAACAAAGCAAAATCACAAGAAATAACTTCATATTCATAGGTGACTTGACTGTTTAAAAGACATAATGTGATTAAATTAAGTGGATTAAATAGTTTTGACGGTTGAAAAATATTGAAACTGTTCAGCTTCTGATACTGTCTTGTAGATAAAAAAAATCTATTTCACAAATGAGATTATTAATCTTGCAGCTATGCCAAGAATATTGTTACTGATTTCAGTGTTTAAAGGATGCATGTAAATGGGTGAAAAACATTGGAATAAGGGAAATTTGGAATCCTGAATTGTCATCTTCTCTACTAAATCTCCCTACAGGTGTCCCTAAGATCATCGAGAGGAGGCATAATTTGCACTATGCAGGTATGAGAATATGTTTGAATTTAGTGCTGACGTTATCATTGGCGATTAAATGCCTGACCTGTTTTTGGCTGGGATAGAGTTGGTTTTCTTCATAGGGATTTATATGATGTGTCTTTTGGATTTAGGATGAAAATAATGTTAATCACACACCTGTGTTTTAGTTGTTAATGAAAAGTGCTTATTGTAAGCCCAGGACTTTTCCTCTCCTTCTACTGCCATGCTAGTAATAATCTGGAGATGTAAAAGGAACTGGGAGGGGACAGAACCAGGACAGCTCAACCAGACTAATCAAACGGATGCTCCATATTGTGTGGTGCTGTGCTCAGCAATAAAACTGGAGAAAATGAGGACATTGGGACTGATGGCATTTAATTTAGCAAGAAATCGTTAGATGTGATAAGTCCTGCTTGCTTGGCATTGATGAAAATTGAGCCTACTGATGTGAAGCAACAAGTGAATTCTTTGGTCTGCTTGCACAGCTTTTGCTTTACCTGGTTAACTGTCTTTGACTCAGCCCAGAAATTGTCACATTTCCACCTTTCTGATTTTCTACCCTATCACACCTAGGAGAATGAGCAAGCAGCTAGAAGGTGCTGAGCTGCCTCCCGTAATTAAACTTGAGTAATTCTGCTTCTCTTGAAGGATTAGATATTCTAACTTCAGAAGAGTCAGGGTTTCTTTTTCATAGAAAATCTGAAAAGACTGGAATTCATAGGAAAAATGAATATCACGAGCAAACATTACAATACGCGAATCTGGAAATTCTAGTACAGTGTACTTCTAGTACTTTAGTTCCCAATCTGCAAGGCTTTTTAAGCACTACTTTAAAACGGAATGTGCACAGGAGCAAGTCAAACTGTCACCCACAAAAAGGGTGTTAAGAAAAGACCACCATACAAAGCACTAGAGATATTTATAACAGCTTTTTATTCTTTTTTTCCTTTCTTTTCATTTTCCAGGAATTTTTGCTCAGGACTCATAACCCAAGGATCTCACAGATTCTTAAAACTTCTCATTGACTTGATGGACAGCAATTGCTTCTAATTTTTGAAAGGTGTCATCATTCCCTTTTAAGGCTTTGTTGAGGTTGAAGAAAAAAATAAAGTGCTTCAGCAGCCTTTAGAGACAGGAACACAGGCTATGATTTTCTTACTTCATGTCAGAATTCAATCACGAATCTCCAGGATGATACTTCTATCTGTTTCCTGTCTGTAAAATAAAAGAAGCCTTTAATATGAGAGTGCAAATTTAAGTGTTACAACAGACAGTTTTCAGAGTCCTAAAATCATAGAATGACTTGGGTTGGAAAAGAGCTTGAGGTTCATCATGTTCCAGTCCACCTGCTTCAGCCAAGTTTGCCAGCTGCTCAATCAAATACTAGAAAAAAACTTTCCCAACATCAAATCTCAATCTTCTCTCCTTTAATTTTAAATCATTCTCCCTTGTCCTGTCACTATCTACACATGTAAACAGTTATTTCCTTCCCTCAGATAATCTCCCTTTAAATACTGGAAGGCAGTGATAAGGTTTCCCTGCAGTCCTACTCCTTCAGTCCCTCTTTATAGGAGAAGTGCTCCAGCCATCTGATCATCTTCATGGCCCTCCTTTGGAACCCACTCCAAATGACTCAGATCTTTCTTTTGTTGGCGGCCCCAGATCTGGATGCAATTTTCCAGACAAGTATAAAGATGAGATAGACATATTATCATTTTTAATTAATAATTAAAATATATAAAAATTGTAACTGTAATTGTATTTATAATTAAATACAAGCCAAGAAAAGTGTGTTTGAAGTTTATTATAAGCATCCCATTAGAAACAACATATTTTTATATTTCGTTTTTAGACAATCACACTGTTACAAATATAGATTATTTGAAATATTGGTAAAATGTATTTATATTATATTGTATTTTATATAATATATTGTATTTCATATTATTATTTCCTTGGAAAATACATTTCAATGATATTAAATGAGAGAAAATATTTTATGGCGGGTTTCCTGATGGACAAAAAGAAGTGTGGGAAGAAGGCATGTATAAACAAAATTTTACTTTTAACTGTTTTGCATAGAAACTAGATCAAGGTGTTAAAGTGACAATCATAATTTAAGTAGATGTATAAAAATATCTATATTATAAATTTTATTTGGGGAGAGAAAAATATGATATTTTAAACTTTTTTTTTTTTTCAATAAGAAATTCAATCAAAGTTTGAGGAAAAATGTGAAGAACTAAAAATACTTAAGTCATTTTCCTTATTAAATGGTGATACACACCATTTTTGTGCAGGAGTTGTTACACTTGATATTGCATGGGGACTGGACATGGACATGCTTTTGTCACTGGATTGCCTGGATCTTTCTAATGGGCAAATCCATTTGATAAATGGCTGCATGTTATTCCGTACAAGACTACCATTCATCTGGATGGACTTGGAAACCCAACCAGGCAATGAACAGCATTGAAGCTGATATTTAATGTCCATATGTCAAATCCAGATATTGAAGAAGTGTAAAGAAAGATAGTTGAGATATTACTAAATTAACTTGTGAGGGAAATGCATGCACACAGACAGAGGATTAACGTAAACTACTTTTAAAAATGAATAAAAACAAATAGAAAGTTAGCAACAAAAACAAATAATGAATTTGACAGGTTTCCCTTAATGCTCTTTCATATTACAGGAATTTGAGAAAAATCTAGAAGTAATTAAACAGCATGAAATAATATAAAACACAGGGACTAGTGTTGGAAAGGACTGCACATAATGCAATCAGTCCATGGCTGGTTGAGGGACATGTGCACAGTAACATTTGTGCATCAGGTAACATCTGTAGAGTAATTAAAAATACATTGGGGTGCTGTTACTTGTGCAAACCTGGAAGATCTTGGCTGCTTATTCTCCATCTTTAGTATTCTACATCCTTTGATTTTGCTTCAGGACATTAGAAGAACTTTCCTGTTGCAAAACCTTTTGCTCTGGGAAGTCTCACTTAGCTACCAGCATGAAGTTTTGGCTCCTAACATTACGGATGATTTTAGACTGTTTCCTGCAATGATGTTTCAATATAGAATGTCATTTTTTATTTATTTTGCTAGTGGCTTCAGCAGAGTTTTCTAACATGTATTGAATTATATCCAGAACTTGCAAAAGTAACTCAATCCATTTTATAACAGTGAACTTGATTTTGTTTCACAAACAAAATTTTACAATTTGAAAAAAAATGTTTAAAAATAAACAAGTAATTCAAAAAGTAAAGATTTCTATAACATAGTTTATGCTCCTTAGTTTATAACTCTACAATGTGTCCAGAACTAATTTTTCATTTCATACTTACCCCATAAGATGTTTTATATAAGCCCAAAATATTTGCAAGGAGAAAGGATAGGAAATAATTCAAAATAATGCTATGAAATTTCCAAGGAAATCGTAGAAACTGCAGCAAAGATGTTTATGGAATAGCAGAGGGGGTGTTGAGCTCTCCTATTTGATGACAGAAGTAGGGCCTGGGAGAAAAGCATGGAGCTGTGTCAGAGGAGAGTCAGGGAGGTTAGGGGGGAAAAGATTCTGCAATGAAGATGGTGAGCATGGAATAAACTGCCCAGGGCAGTGGACACAGACCCAAGCTGCTGGAGTTCAAGCAGCATTTGGACACTTTGCTTCATAACTTCAGTATTTCAATAATAGTGCACCTTCTGCTCTTCTAAAATAATTTTCTTCAGGAAGTGCACTTGAGTTTAGCAATAGTCATTTTGCGGGAGCTAAACCATCAAAGAAATCATTTTGCCTGTTCTCATTTACTGTGCTAGGTCATACTAATTATTTTTATCTTTAAGAGTTTTTTTAACTGCTGGCTTTTTCATCTTACACTATGATTAGTTTTATATTAAAATGTAAACTATTTTCTCTTGTTTTCCTTTCTTTTTTTGAAGCTCCGTTATTTCTTGTCTTACAGTGTCTAAATTTAAATGAGAATTGATGTTTCACAACTGCGCTTTCTTTAAAATAAGTATCCCTGAATTTCCTAGTTTGTCTAGTCTGCTAGTTTGTCTAAAAAACAGGAGACAGTCTTATATCTTCCAGATCTTCCAAGTGATCTGGTTAATTGATAGTAATGAATATTCAGCAGTGGTGAATTTTTCTTTCTTCTGTGAGAATGTCTAAGGCCAGTAGGTTCAGGCAATGTTTCACTAGCCTAAAGAGGTGAAATTAGAAAATAACATCATCACTTACAGAAATACAACTGAGTTTATCAATTGTTCCAAGCAATGAAGAAAAATAAATAAATAAATAAAAGGAGCTAAAAAGTTACTCTACTCCAGCTGATACTAAAATGAACACTAAAGAAAACCTGAGAATTGAAAGAGGGATGATAATATTGAATAACAAAAGGTGAAAGAACAGATGTACTTGTATCTGGAAAAGAATACATTGGCATAGAATAATCTGAGATCTAGTTTCACTTGGAAAAGATGGGTAGCATCCAAACCTATGATTTTGTTCCTCTAAATTGTAAACAAAATTAAATTCAGTAATGATTTTCAGTGAGATTTGTTTTGAAAATCATTATCATTTTTTGCATCTTTTGTTTTTTGCACCTTTGCAGAAATGTGTTTTTGGAGAATTTTGAACTCTGTTGAATGTAAATCAGAAATATTGGAATTATAATATTGGAAATATTATTGGAATATTGGATTTTCAAATACAACCTTTCACCCATAAAAATTATAATGAGTGTTTGTGATTAAAAGTAAATGTGAAAAGCTTTTGCTGATTTAGAACATTAAGATTGTCTACGTTTTCTAACAAAGTGAAAAATGAAATTCTAGTAATTATGTAAACAGGGGAATAAGTAAATCTAGTTGATGTTGCTGCACTTCCAGGAAAAAAAAAGAAAAAAAAAAAAAAAAGAAGATAAACACTTTTGAAACTCTTAAGTCTGTAATATAACTTGATTGTCAGGTGCTGAGGTGTATCTTGGATGTGGCTTCAAAGCATCTGACTGAGACTGCTGGCCATGGTAATCTAACAGACGGATGAATTTAGGCATGGGACAATATTTTGTTGGATTGTTAATATAGTAGGATGTCTTCTTCATCACTGAAGATAGGAAAAATTACTACTTGATGATGATTCTTTAGAAATTTGTTAAATGAGTGAGAACTAATGACTTGTGCAAGAGAGACTGCATTTTCTCTAGTAATCTTTAGTTCAACTCATAATATACAATATTTTTTCATAAAATTAGAAGTGTCTAATATTTCTTTTTTCCTGAAACTGGAAGACATGAAAATAGATACGTTTTCTCACTAACACTAGTGACAACTCCTTCAGTATTTACTGTAATTTACATTCAAATAGTTTGTAAATACCTTTTAAAAAGTATGTGCTACAGAGAAAGGATTATGCTTTAGACTTGTACAGCTTAACGGATACTAAAAGCACTGATATTACTGAAAAAAAAGGACCACCAAAAGAAACTCTAGAATTATCTTTAACTTCCCAAGCAAGTAAGCATAAAATATTAGGGTAGAAATTATTTCTTTTGTTACTTTAAATCCATAATACAATCTTTCTATCAGTTAAATTTACATTTTGTATACTGACAAAATAAAATACACAGGATAAAAATACTCAACTTCAACAATGTATGTTTGGTTTTATTGGAAATTCTTACAGGCAGTAAATTGTCAAATAAGATCTTCATACAGATTATTCAATGGGTCTCTTAAGGCTGTTTCAGAAATATTAAACTGCCTCAGTAATAGCGCTGTTAAAAAAGGTGTATCCAGTTTCTGCAAGCCCTTAATTTTTAAGTTGAGAGTCTTGCTGGTATCCTCTATTCTCAAGTTTGGCTAGTCAGATCTCAACAAGTAACATGTGGGTGGGTTAATTCCCTGCTCTTGTCCCTGTCCATTATTCCTCAGCTACTTTTGTGAGTATATTCAATACTTCTTTAAAACAAACAAGCAAACAAAAAACACCAAAACAAACAAACAAACAAACAAACATCCAATCATTTTCCTATAATAAATGATGTTTATTTTGTCTTTTAGTTGCATATCCTTAGCTGTATACCAGGAACTGCACTGTTAAGCCATGCCTAATGCTGCTATATTATACGGAAATAAGTCATTTGAAATACAACATGTAAAACATCACATTTCTATTTAATTTCACACGTTAAATTAGTAAGTAGCTTATTTGTTGAAAATAGTCAACAGTTTTATTTTTCCTTGTAAAGTTTTGCTTAGAAATGCTGGAATAGATATTTTGATAGATTCATGAAACTTTTTTCATCATCAAATTTCATCAAATGAGAATTCTCCATAGGAAAAGGAAATACTTTCATTCAAAACACTTATGTACAAGTGGATCAATCTCATTTTGAATTTACAGTTTAAGTTGTGGTAATGAAATTTTTAAATTTCGCTGGAAATTTCAGTGTTTTTTAAATTAATTTATTATTTTTATTTATAATTTTTTAATTGTCACTTTAAAGACTTAAGTCGTTGTTATAAAATAATTAATATAATGGCATTATTATTGTATGGGAAACCAATCTTTTAGTCACCTGGATTTATTCCTTTATTCCATGCTACTTATTACATCATCTAAACATTTCTTGAACACCTGCAGGGATGGTGACTCCATCACCTCCTTAGGCAAGCTGTTCTAGTGCCTAACCAGTGTTTCTAAATGTTCAGTCTGAATCTTCCCTGGCGCACCTTGAGGCCATTCCCTCTAGTACTATCACTAGTTATGCAGAAGAAGAGGCCAAACGCACCTTGCCACAAACTCGTTTCAGGAAGTTGTTGAGAGCAGTATCATCTCAACTGAGCATCATTCAGATTGAACAATCCCAGTTCTCTCAGCCACTTCAGATAAGACTTGTGCTGCTGACACTTTGCCAGCTGTGTTGCCCTTCTCTGGACATGTAAGGGGCCCAAAACTGAACACTGTACATGAGGTGAGACCTCACCAGAGTTGAGTACAGAGGGGTGATCACTTCCCTGTTCCTGCCAGCTACACTGTTCCTGATACAAGCCAGGATATGTTTGGTCTTCTTTGCTGCTATGGCACACCACTAGCACATGTTCAGCCAAGCACTGACCAATTATACCCCAAGGTTAATTTCCTCCACAAGTTTTCCAGACACTACTACAATCCTGTAGTGTTGCATGGAATTGTGTCCAAAGTGCAGGACCTGGCACATGGTCCTATTGAAATTCGTCCCATTGGCCTCAGCCTGCTGATCCCACTTGTCAAGATCCCTCTCTAGGGCCATCCAATCTCCAGGCGGAATTATACTGCCTCTCAGGTTGGTGTCATCTACAAACTTAATTTGGGCACACTCAATCCGCTCATCCAAGTCATCAGTAAACACACTGAACATGACAGGGATAAGTACCAACCCCTGGGGAACACCACTGGTGACCATTTGCCAGCTGGATTTAATTCCAGTTACCACCACTCTTTGGGCCTAGATCTTCAGCCCATTCTTTAACCAGCAAAGAGCATAACAGTCAGTCTATGGGCTGCCAGATTTTGAAGAATACTGTGAGAGACAGTGACAAAGGTTTTGTTGAAGTCTAAGTATACAGTGTCAACAACCTTTCCTCCATTCACCAGCCAGGTCACTCAAACATAGAAGGACGTCAAGAAGGACCTTCCTTTCATGAACCCTTGCTGGCTGGACCTGGTCCCTCAATCATCCTGTACAAGCTATGTGATCTCACTCAAGATTATCTGCTCTGTAACCTTCCCTAGCACCGCGGTCAGGTTGAAGAGCCTGTAGTTCCCCTGATCATCCTTACTACCATTCTTTTTGATGAAAATTACACTGGCATGCCTCCAGTCCTCTGGGATCTCTCCAGTTGAGCATGAATGCTGATAGATGGTGGAAAGTTGTTTGGCAGTTACTTCTGTCAGCTCCTTCAGGACCACTGGGTGGATCCCGTCTGTCCACATGTACTTATGACAGTTCATCCAGTAGTTGGTGACCTTGGCTGCAGAAGGGGAGTTAGAACTTGATGACCTTTGATGTCCCTTCCAATCCAAGTTGTTCTGTGATTCTATGATGCTGTAATTTGCTTAGCATGCATTCAAATTCCTTGTCCAGGTCATTGATAAAATAATTGAAGAGAACTGTTCAAATATGTAGCCCTGTGACTCACTGCCAGCCTGATGTTACCTCAGTTACTACAACTTTTGAGGCCTACCTTTCAGTACATTTTTCTCCTGTTGTATGCTGTACACATCCAGTACCATGATGGAAATGATGGACAAAAGGATATCAAGATTTTTCATTTTTATACTTAGCTACTTGGCTGTTTGCTAAACAGTTTTCTTGGATATTTTTTCATATGATCACTATCATGATATTTATTTACTTGAGAAACATAATGAAATTTAAAACGGTATTGAAATCCCACAGTTATTAAAAGGGTAGCAGACCACAAACTGCAATCAGAAGCAATTAGCCTTTGATATCAAGAAAATGATTTTTTACCAAATTGCGTGGATTAATAGCAGTTATTTTAGATCTTTTCATCATGATACATATTCTAAGTATAGATCATTGAGCCTTTGATTTAAGCAATTACTTCAAGTAGACATTAAGGAGGAACTAAAAGAACTGGGTTGGCAATTAATTTGTTAAAAATGCACGTTGATGGAACATCAACAAAATGGAAAGAGAAGGTGACTCAAACTCTTTATTTAAACTCTATTTACAAACTGTAGTTATACTAAAGCTTCTGTAACATTTCCTTGGATTTCTATGCAGACAGGAGTTGGATTCTGGGTCCTGATAGATATTTACTGTTACAGTTTCGATTTTAAACTGACTTACAAGCCTGAAAAACAAGAACAGGAACAAAACCAAGCTGAAATGTAACTATCTTCTCTATTCATTCCTTCATAATATCTGTTAGGATTATTCATTCTTAGGTCTGTTTATGATCTCTAGCTTTCTGCATACTCTCTTTTTTTTTTTTTCTTTTTAATAGAAGAAATATCCTCTCTTACACAATAAATTTCTTGAGGAATATAGACTTAGTTTCACTGCTGTTTACTTTTCTTTCCTCCCCACTAAACACTGGTTCAGTCTGCAGCGTAATGGCAATGTTTTGTGGCTGCAAATTGTAGTAACAATCTCTGCAAAAAATGCCTTTCTAATTGCTTTTCTGTCCACTTTATCTAGCTCCATCGTCATAACTAATATAGAAATACATATTTAGCAACGCAACTGAATGTGACCAAATTCTGATTGACTTTTATTTCTTATGGCTCATTGAATTTGAAGACCATGCACAAAATTAGAGAACAGTCTGGGTTGGAAGAGACCTCAAGGATCATGAGTCTCCAACCCTCCCTGGATACAGGGGCAGCAACCTCCCCATTTAATAATAGACCAGGCTGCCCAGGGCCCCATTCAATCTGGCCTTGAACACCTCCAGGGATGGGGCATCCACAACCTCTGTGGGCAGCCTGTTCCAGCACCTCACCACTCTCTCTGTAAAGAACTTCCCCCTGATATCCAACCTAAATCTTCCCTCCCTCAACTTAAAACTATTTCCCCTTGTCCTGCTGTTATCTACCCTTTCAAAGAGTTGACTCCCCTCCTGTTTATAGGCTCCCTTTAGATACTGAAAGGCTGCAATGAGGTCATCCTGCAAGCGGCCTTCTTTTCTCCAGGCTGAACAAGCCCAGCTCCCTCACCTGTCTTTGTAGGGGAGATGCTCCAGTCCCCTGATCATCTTCGTGGCTCTCCTCTGGGCCCTCTCCAACAGCTCTCTGTCTTTCTTGTACTGGGGGCTCCAGACCTGGACACAGTACTCCAGATGGGGCCACCCTCACAAGGGCAGAGTAGAAAGGGACAATCACCTCCCTGTCCCTACTGGCCACCCCTCTTCTGATGGAGCCCAGATATGCAATATATTACTTGGTTAGAACATAATTTTGTTCTTCTATATATACATATATTTGTTGTTATAAAAATTCACAAGAATGCACAGATGTGAAAGCCTTAATTACTTCTACTTTATACTATATTAATTTTTAAAATTCATTAATGAGATTCTGCTTGTATACATGTCACATAGAAAGTAATTCCTGCCTTAGAACAGATACAAAGAGCAAAATAATGCTATTTGATAGAGCAAGTTCACAGCTACCAAACACTCCTTTTCAACACAAACACCACTATTAGTTCTGTATTTTCAACAGTGGGTGCTATTTTTGTTTTTATGGTTTTTTTTTTTTTTTTTTTTTTTTTTTTTTCATAGAGGGATTCAGTGACACACCTTTGCTTCATATGCACTTCCATGTCAGAAGCCATTCTGTCAGACTTCCCCTCTGCTGCCATCTGTTTCATGGTAATAAAATGTGATGGAATATGGTGGGAATGTTCAACTTCTGCCATAAAACCAATATCCACATTTGATGTTGTGGGACAACATAATAAAAGAGAAGGCATTACTTTTGCAGCAACACCCTTACTTAATTAAATCTACAGTGTTATTGAAAAGTGATATGTTGACTAAGAACAATTGATATACTGAAATATTTATATGGAAGTTGTAGTCTGCAAAATGGCATTATCATAATTAATAAATTTATCTTTTAAAAAATAAATTTTCTTCATCTACTGACTTTGATTACACTTAGTATCTATAGAAAACATCCTACTTCTGTAAGCTTTAGCCATCAGAACAATTCTTCCCATCATTGCTGTCCATACAGCATTTCCTCTTTCATCTTCTGTCTCCCTGGTGTATCATATTTAGAGTGGTCAAAATCAGTAAAAACAGAAAAGCTTCCTGTATCTTGTGGATAAAATGATATTGCGTAGATTTCTTTCACAGAGTAGTAACTAGTATAACACTCCTCTGCTGTTAAGTTCATAAATACTGAATAATTAGTCAATCAAAAAAATGATCGAGAGGTTATAAAAAAATCTTTGAGATTTTTCTGTAAAAATTGTTTTTGATCTCTTTACAGAATACGCTTAGGAAAACTCATGCTACTTGGTTTGAAGAATTCCCTTTCAAATTCTTTTTGTATTTCTGTGATTACTATGTTGGTAGTCTCTCCTTGAATTGTCTTTTGAGTTACCCCTAAGAATCTTTATTCAGACATTTCTATTTGCTTTAAGAAACAGAAGAGTATTTCAAATGTGGCAAAAAGCACTTAAAAATTAACAGGTTAAGTTGAGAGGGCCTTATGATTTTGGATAGGAAAATGAACAGCCCCAAACTACTGAGTATTGTTATATCATACTGCTGTTGACATACTATGAATGGCTACAAGTGCTTATTAAGCATCTTCATCAAATACAGATTGTGAAGGAAAAGCTGTTCAGTTTTAAGTTTAGCATCCTGAAAAGGGTATTCTCTTTATAGTTCTCTTGTGTGAAATGAATTCTGAGTTATGGGTTATGGGAAGAAAACTTTATATATTATTTTCATTTTTCTACCAGCCATGTCAGCAAATACTATGCCTTTTATGCTTGTGGCTTTAAAATGTACAAATTACTGTTCCAGTAATAATTCCTGTATAGCTGGTACAGCTCATTAAAAATGGGGGCACTTTGTCACTTTGCAGAACTCCTTCAGAGACATGCTGTAATTTGTGAGAAGTTTCTCTAAAACACAAACTATGAGTTATTTTTATTTATTTTTTTTTAATAGTCTCAGGTAGCATGAATTTGTGAAGAACAGAGATTACTATTTTGCTTCTTTGTCTGAAAGACAGGAAGTGAATTATATTATTTTTCTTTTGTTTTGCCTGATTAGTTCAAAGCTGTTTATGCTTGCAGTGCTTTTTCAAAATTTGGAAAGAATCCTTCTTTTCTCTTGTAATAATTTGACTTTTTGAACGATCTGCTGCAATAAAGTATTTCAACAATGTTGATTTACTTTAAAGGTATTAATATTTTCAACATGATGAAAATGAAATAATAATCAAGAAAAGCCATCAACAACTTTGTTTTCTTACAGTATTATATCTGCAACAGAGGGGCAGTCTAACAGAATAGCGTCTGATGTGGAAGTGCATGTGAATAAAAGCTATGCCACTGAATTTGTCCATGTGAAAGAAATGGCACCCCCTGGCATTCATTGCCACTTGCTGAATGTGTGGATGTGAGCACAGTGAGGCTACGGGTGATATGTTTCAGCAGTGGCAACAATGGCAATGGGATATCTCTGCTGAGGCAGGTTTTGGTAAACATGGTATGCAGGTTCTTGTTCATCACTGGTGAAAATTTCAAGTCTTATTTTAATTTCAATAGCTAACTTCATGTGACTTTAGGTCAAAAAGAATAAAATCTTTTATATTTTGCCCCGTATTCAGAGCCAGATTTATTAGTTTGTACAAACTATGCTATAATATCTCCAATAAAAATATGCATTTAAATTAAAGGTTTATGTCATTTATGTAGAAATTTATTGTGGCTTTGAAATATAGAAATCTATCACACTATGGTAGATATAATGGAGCTGTTGCACAACTGACTGGAACAGACCAAGATAACAGACCTAAAAATAGGGACATAAGGCTACTTTAATGAGTAGTAAAATACGCATACTATACATAAGGTATTCAACTGCACATAATAAATATAGCTCTGCATACTCAGAACTAAACTGTACTTCTGTTTACTTTCTGGCAGATATTTACTTAAAAATATATAGAACCAGAATCATAGAATGGCTTAAGTCAGAAGGGAAGTTAAAATTCACCCAGTTACACCACCTTACTATGGGCAGGTTGTTTGCCACCATAGAATCATAGAATCAGAACCATATAGTGGCCTGGGTTGAAAAGGACCACAATGATCATCTAGTTTCAACCCCCCTGCTATGTTCAGGGTCACCAGCCATCAGACCAGGCTGCCCAGAGCCACATCCAGCCTGGCCTTGAATGCCTCCAGGGATGGGGCATCCACAACCTCCTTGGGCAACCTGTTCCAGTGCCTCACCACCCTCTGTGTGAAAAACTGCCTCTGAATATCCAACTTAAACCTCCCCTGTCTCAGTTTAAAACCATTCCCCTTTGTCCTACCACTATCCACCCTCATAAACAGCTGTTCTCCCTCCTGTATATAGTCTTCTTTCAAATACTGGAAGGCCACAATGAAGTCTTCCCGGAGTCTTCTCTTCTCCAAGCTAAACAAGCCCAGTTCCCTCAACCTTTCTTCATAGGAAAGGTGCTCAAGCTTTCTGATCATGTTAGTGGCACTCCTCTGGATCCATTCCAAGAGCTCCGCATCCTTCTTGTACTGGGTTCCCCAGGCCTGGACACAGAACTCCACATGGGGCCTCACAAGAGCTGAGTAGAGGGGTTCAATCACCTCCTTCTCCCTGCTGGCCATCCCTTTTTTAATGCAGCCCAGAACACAGTTGGCCTTCCGGGCTGTAAGCACACACTCCTGGCTCACATCCAGCTTCCTGTGACGATATTGCCCTCATCCTGTCCAATAGTACTGAGCACTGCCAGCTCTGGGCAGCTGTGCCAGGGTCTCAAGCCCATCTGAATAAAGAACTTTCTCCTAATTTCTAATCTAAATCTCCTCTCTTTTAGTTTAAAGTCTTAAAGCCTTTTAGTTTTGCCCTATCACTGTCAGACCATTTCTCTCTCTCCTGCTTATGAGCTCCCTTTGTGTAATGGGAGGCTACAGTGGGGTCTCGCCAGAGCCCTTCTTATTTCTAGGCTGAACAAGCCCCTTGCTTGCTTCATGAAAGCAAAATGTAACAGAATATTGGTGGGAAAGTTCAATCTCTTCTGTCATACCACCAAGATCTGCCTCTGATGTTGTAGGCCAACATCAGAAAATAGGAGGCATTATATTCAATACTTCCTGCCTGCAAGAACACCTGTTAATAGATCTCGTTATGTTATGCAATAGAATTATCAAAGGGAACATCTAAGTAGATGCTTTTTTAAATTTAATTTGCTAGCTTCTTAGTTTGATCCAAAGTTCATGAATCGATTCACTGCAAAATGGACAACTTCAGCTTGAATGTCACAGTCAAATATGGTAAACAAGCAAACAAGCAAGTATTCTCAATTTTCTAAAACTGATGTCTGAATACTTAGTTGATTTTCTTTGCGTTCCCACAGCTATTATATTTGATTGCATATAAGATGCAATGAAATTAAGAAAACTAATAACAGTATCTTCTGAAAAAAATTGCTGTTTGGAATAATTCTGGAATAATTTATGACATTTCGAGATGTACATACTTAATCAAGTACCTGGTTATTTAAAGATCAATACACTTTGATTTTTGACAAGGGGCAGTTATTTTAAACTAAGACAGGGGAGATTTAGGTTAGATATTAGGAGGAAGTTTTTCACACAGAGGGTGTGGATGCTCCATTCCTGGAAGCATTCAAGGTCAGGCTGGATGTGGCTTTGGGCAGCCTAATCTGTTGGTTGGTGACCCTTCCTATTGCAGGGGGGGTTGAAAATAGATGATTATTATGGTCCTTTTCAACCCATGCCATTCTGTAATTCTATAATTTTATATGTTTCATTGAAATACTTCAAGCATTAACATAAGAACTCTAATACCATCAGATTGCCACCCTCTACAGAGTGTGGTACAGATTAATTTGTAGTAAACATCAAAATTTTTGATGTGAATTCATAGCTACAAATAATGAACACCAAATAATATTGTTTTAATTTTGATCAAGAGTTTGGAATCCAACTCATACTCAAAAGAATTTCATTAATGCCCATGTCAGTATTTCAAAATTATGTAGATTCTGCCCCTTGTCCCTTTAGGAGAACAAAATATATCTTGGTCTTGCTTTGTCTGATAGAAAGACAAAGTATGTATTATACGTAACTGAGCTTTGAAGTATCTCTGTTCAGAGTGTAGGAGATGGAAAGATAGTGCCCAAGTTATTAAACTGAATCACTCTGCAGTAGCTGTTTTACCTACTGGAGGTAATGCCATCTGGAACAGGACAGTGACAAGATTTTACAGCTTTTGCTCTTCTGCAGTGAAATTCATGGCCATTATATGTGAGGTGGGAGCTTATTCCTCTCCGAGCCATATGCTGCTCATTGCTTTCCTCTGCATTGATGATTGGAAACACAAACTCTTCAGTTCAATTTTTTCCCAGGGAATTTACATCCTCTTCTTCTATCACATTACCATAGGTAATTTTTCTATTGAACTCCTAATAGTTTCCTGGAAAAATTTCAGCGTATTCTTGCTTAGCGGATACTAATGTCTTTGTCCATGAGCTTACCTCTAAGGCAGCTCAGCACAAGGTTTTTCCACCTTAAGTGAAGTGCTTTGTGTTTCTTGGCTGGAGCCCATAACATTTCAGTCATACCATGAGGAAGCTTCAGCTTGGTGAAGCTTCTTTACTTCAGGGATCCGCCTAGACCCAAGGTCACTTGAAAGAATGTTTGGGAATATTAGGTGGACATTCATACTGTTTTCGTATTTTTAAATAGATAAAGGAGAATAACAGATACTAAAGTGTGTTCTTAATTAAGAGAGTAAATTTTAGTTATGCCTAAAACATATTTGTCTGTAACATTAGGAAAGCTTCCCCACTGTCTATGTATCAGTAGATTCTACTTGACATATTCCAACATAAATTGTATAAAATTGAAAGTGTCTCATTTGAATATACGGTTGTTTGGTATCACCATTTCAGCTCACTAAAATTAAAAGGAATATTTTAATTTGTTAACTATAATGCCTATAGAAAGAATGTATTTATATATATTTTTAACTTGAATAGAAATAAATACAGAAGAGTTAACTCTTTAAAAATGATTAATTTAGATTACTTTTTTCTTAGCATTCTTGTAAAGATGAAACCATACATTTTCAAGAAAACACAGTGAACATTCATTCGTCTCTTGATGACCAGAGAACAGAACTGGCCTACTAGAATATGGGAATGCACTTAATGCATTATGAGGAACCACATGCTGGTAATATTCTCACCTGAATTATCATTTGGATCTAAGAAAGGATCTAAAGTGTTGTAATATCCAGGATGGACTCCAAACTACTAGTACCTAACTTTCTCCATTTTCCTAAATGTTGATTTCTACACACTTGGCTCAAGTGGCTTAGAATTAATAGATGAATTGAAAATAAATAATTCCTTTCTTCAGTCCTTTCTTCATCCCCTCCATTTGTAAATAATTATGACAAAGGCAGAGCTTTTTATATGGCTGAAGCTTAAAAAATTATGACGGACAGCATGCTCTGCACTTCTGATAAAAGCAGTGAAAATAATTTAAATGTAAGGATAGTTTTAGAGCTGGTTAATATTTTGCCTTAGTTAAAAAGAAAAATGTTCCACCTGAGAAAATCAGGAGAAAAGCTTGGGAGGCCGGGACTTCAGAAATACTGAAAATTTTAGATTTGTAAAAAAGTAATTAAAAAATTGTGAAACTGATCTCTGATCATGAAGCTCAACCAGATGGATGAGGAAATACTGATATAAACAGAGCTCCAAGCTAAGAAATATTGTAGATCTTTATTAATATTTTAATATTTGAAAGTAACTCCCAATTTATGAGCATTCAAAACACTTCACAAGGAATTGACAGATATGCAGTGAAAGAAATTGAACTTTTCAAGGGGTTGATGCTTGGCAGTAAACACATCAAGATACCTGACAATAAACATGTCAAACAATACTTCTGTTTCAAAATGTAATGAATAATGTACATGAAGAATCCATTAGGGTTTTAAAAATTGGAAGTAGTTGAATGCTCTCTCCAAAGTTGAAGTATTAACTTTAAATGGAAATGCATATTTTTGGATATTTATATGAGGGATATTTTATTATAGCAATATATATATATATTTATATGAGGGATATTTTATTATAGCGGATATAATGGGTTCCTTTTAATTGCAGTTATGCTTACTACAGAGTTTAGATAATTAAATTGAAGCTGTTTTACCACACAGAAAAATGCAGTTTATTTACGTTCTGACATAAATGTTCATGTTTTTTTAACAACAACAACAACAACAAAAGTCTGTAATGCTTAGGAAAGAAAAAAGTGGGAAAACTTCAAAGATGGTTAGGATTTAAAGAGTTTGGTGGAAGTCAGCAGATTAAAGACCATGGAGGCTAGTGTGAGCTAAAGTGCCCCCTTTAGAAACATTTGAATTATTCCTAACTTGATCTGCATGCCCTCTCCATGTGATCTCTTTCCTAAATTAGCAAAAATTATTTTGATTTCTTTCATATTTCTTTTTCTTTTTCAGCTGTCAGAAAACTATAAGCTACATGTTTGTTGATTTCACAGTGAGGAGTGCTGTAGAATGCTGTATTGTTGCTTTCCCATCTTGCTACCATTAATGTCAGCCTCACAGTGAATTTCCGTGATATTCACAGGAAGTTTAATTAAAAAATATATTCTGGATAAAAAAAGATAGTAAATAGATTGAACAGAATCATTCTATAAAATACAGTGGAATATCTCTATTTTGTACTAGCAAGAAGTACATCCCAATTCATGAGAAGGGAAAGAACAGGACTTGATACAACATTGTGCCAGAAATAAATGCTGCATTATTATTCCTGTCATTGAAAATATCAGTGATAATGCATTCACTATTGATCTTTCTCAGTGGGACTCCAGCTCTGACTCATTGTTCATCTTAAATGGCTCAGTGAATTTTAAGAGCTGTCAGTGTTTGCCCATTACAATCTTTTGCATACCCACTCTCCTTAACAATATTAGCTACCGATATAGACTACCACTTGTAAGGACTAATAGTGAAGCAAGTCTGAAAAACAATGTAAACTAAAAACTTCTGATTTTTTAAATTTTTTGAGGTGTGTGCACCAAAAAACTTTGTATTTCAAAAATAGGACAGATTATTTACAAAGAAGGAGGAACTAGCTTTGGAAAAACAAAACAAAATAAAATTAATGTAAGTTCTGAATTGTTTCAATTGAATTTAATTTACATTAATGTATTTGATAAGATATAGAAATTTTCTCATAAAATTGAAACTCTTCTTTGTTTCATTCTTATGCTCAAGTTCTCAAAAGCCTGAGCTTTTGAGTTGCTAGTTGCTAGTTTAACTAGCTTCAGTTAATAAAGTCAGTGCAGAGTAAATGAAGTTTTCATCCTATGTTAAGTCATATAACTCTACTGAACTTTCAACATTGTGACTGAAAGCTTCCTCATAAACAAATTCTATTGAAATTTTGATAGAGGCATTTTTATTTTCAGATAATGGTAGCTAGAGAGGTTAACACTCTGGACACATTCCATACTAATCAGCAGACAGTGAAAGAGCAAATGGCACAGAAAGCAAAATGAGAGCCTTGCTGGCCTGAATGTAAGCCAAGGGAAAAGTTATCAAGTCTATACAGTGATGTCAAGACAGAGTTAAGGACCTTGGACCCCAGTAAGCTCAATGAGATGACTGGGGGATCCCAGGAACTGATGCCAGACTGCAGAAACCACTAGTGGAGAATATAATCCAGGTGTCATAGCCACGAGAAATGCTGAAAATGAAAGGCTTTTGTATATACTTTTTATATGCAGCCATTCAGTACTTAACCTTTCAGGTCCTGTGACTGGCTACAAGTTCAGTGCCAGAAAGGATCTGACAATGACAGACCAATAGTATTTATCAAAGTTAAATCTAAATAAATGATGAATAGGATACTTCCAATTTAATATTAAATATAAAATGTAGTATACTGCCTAGTTTTGTAATAATGTGAAACAATCTTTGAAATAAAAGCTGAAATTACAGGCACTCAGACATTTACGGGCACTTGGACATTTTTGAAAATTTCTGAATTGCTCCTAAATCTCTCAGATTATTCTGTTTTTTTTCTCTCTCTTTTTTTTTTTTTTTTCCCCTTAAAGTACATAAATGCAACTTATAATGGGAAAAAAAAATAAGAAAATAAAATAGGATTTGATTAAGCATAAAATGTTAGAAACTGATAATGAATTATTATGGATAGAGAATTTATTCTTATCTTTTCAGACTAATTTCAATTTGACATACTAGAAATGCAGAGACATTAGCTACAGTTAATTCACATTCTATCTTTTAATAGAGAAAAGTTAAATAGAAACCTTAAAGTAGGATGATTTCCCTGCTGTTGTATATATAAGGTTAATAAAGGAAGAAAGAGCAGCACAGGTGAAAGCATACCACCATACATACATAAATTAAGTAACATATCTAATTAGTATAAGGCAGTAATTGAAAATTGAACAACTGCTATTGTAACTTTAAATCTACCTTCTTTCTCTGTACATTCCTAATCTAGGATATTATTCTCTGTGCAGTTTTCTTTTTTTTTCTTTTCTTTTTTTTTTTCTTTTTTAACGAAGCTAAGTTAAAAAACATGTTATGGTAAAATTTATATATATATATATATATACACAATAATAAACTGCACAACTATGTGGAACTTTGTTTTTCTTTATTGTTAAATTTGCTCAAATGGTACTGATGCAGCTAATTCACATTTGAGGCTGTATCAACAACAGAAAGAAAGAAGTCAAAGCTATTGGCATTATGAAAAATGGGTAAGTTTATAGGTAAGTTTTATGTCACAACATTTTAGTATAACAGAGCTTGTGATGAGACCAACCTTGGAGAAACTCTGTAAAGTTAGGCATCTGAATCTAATATCTTATTATATAGAGTTGCATCATCTAGTTCTGTCTAAATAGTATCAGCCACATTGCAGCGGGCTTGAACCACATAGTCTAGACATACTTGAAGATGTACAACTGAACTGAGCACAGAAAAATATCAGTGGTGAATTACTATGAAAGCAACCATGGATTTCTGCCTATCATAGCACACTGAAGAACTTATACATTGTGTCAGTGTCCTTTTTTGGCTTTTTGTTCCAGTCAACATCACAAGCACCAAGAAAATAGGGTACTTTGGCAATTTTAGTTTGAAAGCCTGCTGGTTCTGTTAGCCTACTGCAAGGATAGGTGGACCCATGGTAGAAATACATTTTATTTGAATGTTTTGATAAATTATCTAGCAATTAAACAAAATAAATATTAACACCTTCAGCAAATTAATAAGAATTGGAAAGTACTACAAAACTGGAAGTGAAATATTACTGTACTCTATTTCACTCTACTTCTGCCTTTTTTTTTTCTCCATCTCTTTATCCCCAAATTTATATGATACACATATTCAGAAATCCTACTTTATTTAATCTGAGTACAGTTAAACGTGGCTGTTAAGACAAACATCCACTGTACCACACACACTTTCCTTTATAAGGTCATTACTAGGCCATATTGGGCCCTTTTTATTTGAACAGTAATAAGGTAAATAACACAAAATAAGCAGACCACCTTGTCCACAGTGCTCTACTTCCTCAAAATATTTTCTTTGATTTTCCTATGTTCACATGAATTAAAAATAAATGAGAACATACGTGGTGATTGACACAACACAAAAGTAGCCATCTGATATGAAATATTTGTGATAGAAAGTAAGTCTCCACCAAAGCATTCTCTAGCAGTAGTCCAGCTAGGGCAGGAGGCTAAAGGAGATAGCAGAAGATTTTCTCCTAAATTAAAGTTGTATTATCCATCAAAGTTCTTGTGGAAACATTACCATATCAAGCATCTACCAAATTAGTGTTCAAATGTGCTTAAAAAAATGGACTGAGCATTGTATCTCCTTTAAGCCATACACGACACTCAAAAGAATAAAAAGAAAAAAAGAAAAAAAGGAAAAAAAATAGAATTAAATTGTGAAAGGAAAGTAGTATCATTTTCCTTCTGATTTTAAGAAAGCCATCCAGGGTGTTGTGGAGAATGTTATGCATACATCTTAACATTTTATTCAGTTTTAAAAATTAATAGGCATTAATATTCTATCAAATATGTAATGATTATTTAATATATGCTTACAATACTTTGGAAACCAGAAGGGTAAGGAGTCTGGGTGCTGCTAAATCCAATCCTAGTTCAGTGGGCTATGTCTGAAGGATTATATATTCACAGTCAACCTAAGATATAAGCTTAGAGAAGCTTAAAAGTGCTGGTCACTTATTCAGGATTCATATGAGCCCTGCACCTTGGTGTCAAAGTGTAAGGAATCTGTGCACTGGTGTAACCTCCACAGATGTCCCACTTGAGGGAAGATTCTATTGTGCAGCTGCTACCCTGCAGGAGAGCCCGGAGGGCCTTTAGGCAGATCTATATTTATGGGGTAAAATGATCCACTCAATTATAGTATTTATCACATGATCTGTTGGTAAATGTTGAACTGGGTGTCTGCTATCAGTTTCACACAGTACTGTATTTGTTAACCTGCCTTGACAATATTTTGATTGTAAGCAGTGCTGATCAAAGTCTTTGCCAGGCTGAAG
>JAPSGF010000089.1:2283206-2295357 GCA_035772895.1 Perdix hodgsoniae
TTCTATTTTTTTTTCTTTTTCCTTTACATTCTTGTTTTTTCTTTTTATTTCTTTCTTTTTTTTTTTTTTCTTTTTGTTTTGTTTTGTTTGTTTTATTTTGTTTTGGTCTAAAGATGAGCTCTATGTGAACATCTGTTTTGAGGTATTATGTGGAAATCTTTAGTTAGACCAGAACATACTTTGCAAACGAGATATCTCATAGGACTATTGGGTGCATTACTTAGGACAGGGATTCTGACTTACTGCCTCATGCTAATAAAGCTGCATATTCATCAGGTGTATATTTCCTTGCAAGGTCATAGTAAACAGAATATACATGCTTACTTTGAATTCCAAACTTTTGTTTCCCTAATACACTTCTAATTTGCAAAATTGTGTATCTTTTTATGATCCCTCAGAAATCTAATACTCTCAGGACAGTGAATCTTTATTTTTTTCTTATGATTATTTTAGTTGGATATAATTAGAAATTTGTCAAGATTTTGTTTTGAAGTGAATGACATAAAGAGTAAGTGTACTGTTACATTTTCACAGCAATATTATTTACTCTGTCTTCCACTGTCACCTTGTTAAACTTTGCACTGAACTGCTACATCAATTACTACATTGAGGTTCTCAGAATTTGTTTTCTACAACCTGCTAAGCTAACTAACCTAAGGTTGGAGGCTCTTGCATTTGACGATATGGAAGTTCTTCCCCAAATGCTTAGTGATCAGGCAGAAAATTCAAAAGCAAATAACTGTCATCATATTGGCAACAGTAATATTTGAAGATTTAGCATCTGACTGAGGTGATTCCTCAGCTAAGGATGTCAAAAGAGAGCTAATTAAAGACAGTACTTTCTGTAAAGGTTCATCTCTTTATAAAAAGAAGATATTGTAATTAAACCATAGTTTTAGGGACAAATTTAGCACAGACATGACAACTCATCACCCTTGGGATGACAGAGAGTAGGAGGAAGATTTTACACATAATCATGGCCACAGTACTCTTCACCATCTGCAACAGACCTGAAGTACACAGCTTCTTCTAGAAGAGTGTATCAGAGTAGAAGTTTTATACTTATTGTCCTTAATAAAATTAAATTCACTACCATTGAAAAAGAATACAGTAAATATAGACAGCAACTAGAAAGTTCACTAATCAAACCACGAGCCACCAGCTGTTTTACATGATTAAAAAAATAAGCCTGGGGTTGGGAGCTGACTTGAAAGTTTGTGAAGTAAAATAAACCAACGTACATGACTAATGGGATTTGCTATTTTCTGCATCAATGCAGACTATATGCTGTCTTGTATCTTTTATTGCACTGCAAGCTTATTAGAAGAAACATACAGAAAAGTTTGTATAGGTTGTCTCAGTCTTGACTTTTGTTTTTATAGATACTATTAGTATGATTTTTCCTATTATATTTGTCTAGAGTTGAATTACTAATGTTGAAGCTTGTAGTTTTCATCACCATTTCCTGTTTTATATTTGGATATACTTGATTTGTCACGTTCCCAAAATAACCTGTTTTGATGCATACACCATTAGAGGTGAAAAATTATTATATTTTCATTGATTATTTTTTAATATATAAGCTGCAAGAAAAAGGATAAACTTTCCTTAAAATAAAATCCTTATTTTATATTCCCACTTAAATATTTTAGACAAATGTCATGCAATATATTAAATACTGTTGTGGTAAACATTTTCAGAGATGGTTAGTACTTTTTTATATATGTTTTATTTGCCAAAAGGACCTGGTTAAAGAAAGTATTTTAATCTTCTAAGCCTGTGTTTTTTAATATTTATGGTTTAACTAATTGAATTCTCCTAATACCAATATTTTTATACTAACTATACTATATAGAAGTGATTGATTTGAACAGCTCAGTCATACAGAGAACATGAGGCATTAGATATTCAAATTAGGTAGAGTGTTTATAAGGAATACTAAGTATTGTTTGTTTAATACAATTTTTAACATTAAAATACTACTTTTTTTTTTTTAGCTACTGTCTCTTTCTGTTTTTTCTACTTTGCTAAAGGCAATAGACTCACTCAAAACACTCATGTGATAGTATGACACAAGACTGACAATCAAGAGTGTTAAAGAGAAAAAAAAAATCATGATGCAAAAATTACATGATTTACTTTCTTCATAGTTTAAACTTTAATTAATGACACTATACATAAGTCTGAAGTAATTTTTCTGAATCTAGATATGTGCTTATGTATGTGTATTTATACTCTTGTATACATTTATTTGCATGTATGTATATACACATGTATATATTCCAATTGAAAAAGGTGAGAATATAATATTTGGCATCATCTCTTCTATACTTTACCTCTGAAAAAACATCAATTGAAATCTGATTCATTTTATGAAGTATCATAATGTTTTCTTGTATACCACAAAAATTAAGTTTCAACTGTGTGTAATTAACAGCACTTCAAACAGCCCATTGGAGCAATATATGTATTTCCATTTGATAGCAGATAGAATACATTTCAATGAATTCAGTAGAGAATTAATATATGGCATATTAATCTATGATTAATTATAAGTAGATTCAGAATTTTGCTGTGGCCTTGCAGACAGAGTAAAACCAAAATATTTTAACGTACTCCTTTCATCTTAGTTATTGTAGACATCAAATTTAGCTAAGGTTTACTACTCACGATACAGGAAAGAACAAATTCTGAATTCCAGTAAGCCAGAGAATGTTTTTCTCTTGATTTCAGTTTTGAGAACTTTGGTCCATGTGCATCCATTTTTTAACAGCTTTACCTTTTAAAGTTTTACATATACAAGGAACACAAGGAAGCATATTAAGGAAATTATAGTTTTAAGAAGATATGAGCTTCATAGGTGCAGATTCTAGGGGATTAGGCAGGGTTGCATGAGATAACTGCAAAGTAGTGTATATTAGGAAGAACCTCTGGATCATGTCATTCAAAGCAGAGCTCACTGGAGGCTTAGACTGGTGTCGTGCAGGCCCTCAGTAGTGAGGATACAAACAAAAAACATACCAAATGTTCAAGAACAGAGTTTCTGTCACCAGTACAGAATGCTTGCATACTTATTCATGCTTGCCCTGAAGGTACTTTTCCTGAATTATCCAGATCCAGTTGAAATTCTACTTCTTGTGACTTGTATGCTTCTCATCCTTTAGTGTTGTTTTTCCAAGCCTTGTTTTGTCTTCTCTGTCATGTTTCTTCCTTTGGGGTGATTAACATTTGCACTTGAGATTCTCTCTAATGTTTTCTTCTTGAGGCTAAATAAAACTCTATCACGGCATTAACTAGATCAGTCTATGCCCGTGACAGGGGGGCAGTAGGCCTGTGCCCCTCTTTACCCATCCCGGCTCCACAAAATGGGAAGGAAGGAAGGGAGGAAAAAAAGCAAACAGCGGCAACAACCTATGGAGGAAAACTTATTTTACTAACTATGATATTGGAATGCAAAATACCACAATATAATACCATCTAATTGAAACTGAGACTAATAAATCAAATAAAATAGGAGAGAGAAAGTTCCTGAGACCGAGTCAAACCTGAAAAGCTTGGAATGGCCAGAAAAGCACACTCCAGCACCCACTGCCAGGCAGTAAGAGACCGCCCCACCCAGAAGGGTCAGATCCCATGACTTCCATCGTGTACAGGGATAGGTACCTGGAGCTGGAGCATCAACACTTTAGTTCCGGTACACTACATGATGTTTTGATGCAGAATACTGAAAACCAAAAAATGTAAAACCTTGACAAGCTCCCACAAAGTTTACACAACACAAACATTCTTTACATTAGTGTCCTTCCATAAGGTTTTCCAATTCCTTCAATCTCTTGCATTTTCAAACCAAAGTTAACTTGGCAAGGCAAAACTTGTGAGTCTTCAATGATACCAACTGCTGAGGTGACAGATATTTTGCTGAAGTCAACTAATTCTCTTTTTTTTGTTTGCGTGACAGCAAGTCCGTGCCAATACTTTTCAGCTCCATATAAATAAGATTACCCAAAGCAAAACACCATTTAAAATTTCTTCTCAAATACATTTCCAGGAATATACGATAATCTACTCTAGATGTAACTACATTTTTAATAAATTATATCATAAATGAGTTTCACTAAATGTTTAACTTGTGTATGCAAGAATATGTTTTAAATTGCTTTAAACTGGTTGAAAAAGTTAACTGTTTTGTTTGTGAGGCCTTTTGCTCCAAAGGGTTGCTACATCGTAGAAAAAAAATAAGTCTTCCTAGACATTCGTCACAGTGAATTATGAATCATTTTTAATCCAGTACTCTCCACAATGCACTACTAGCACTTACACATTCCATTTCTCCCTGAAACAAACTAATGGACTAGGAACCAAACTGATGAACTAAGAGTAAAAGCAACACAGATTGGGGCTTGGAGTTGAGATTCCATTGCTCATTAAAAATATAAAGTAGATAAGCATCCAATCTTCTCTTTCTTCAGAAAATTGATTTCCTGTATTGACATCATGATTGTTTCCTTTTTATTTACCTACATGTGGCTGACATTAGACATGTATATGTAGGAGGTGGGAAAATTTATTCAACCAGTTTTCAAAACTATGGAACACTTTCTCTCACAATTTTTGCAGTCCTGACAATGAATTCTGTTCACAAACTTTTGTGCTGAATCAGAACATAAATCTGAATGTTTTCTCTCTACTTTCATGAGTTTTTATGGTCAGAAATGATGTTGTGAAGAATTTGTGAAGGTGAGATCTTCACTAACTGTGGGGTTATTAGCTTTTCTAGAGGAATAAATCCATTCTACCTTAAAATATAGGTATAAAGTTATTTTCATTGTTGGATTCAGCACTGATGGGCAGTGTCCCAGAGTCTTTATAACTGCTGAATGTTTCCAGGGTTGTAAAAGATGTAAGTGGAACCCAGGATAAAGATTAACAGAGCTCCTCAAACAGTCAGGCCAAATACCTGCATGAACAGAAGCAAGACTCAAAATCTGTCCTTTTCCATCTTAAAGCAGTGTAAGGAAAAATTGCATTACAGTGCTCATGAATTTTATCTGGATTTGGCATGTGTCTTGCAGATAAATCAGGTTCCAAACATATACAGGATATAAATGCTGTGTATCAGAAAAAGATAATGGGAAGTTACAAAATAGCATGGATTTTTAAAAAAATATTTATTTCCTTTTGAACATGTATTATATAGTGGTATTTAAAAGAAAAAGGAAGGAAGGGAGGAAGGGAGGGAGAGAGAAAGAAATAAAGATAAAAAAATAAAGAAAAAAAAAAGGATATCTAATAAAATTAAAGAGGAATTGACTATGTCTATATTGAGAAATATAGAGAAAGTCTCTAAATTATTTTGAAGTTTGCAGTAATGAATCTGCAAACTGAATTAAGCATATCATGTGCTTCTGGAAGCTGCTTTGTCTAATCTGCTAAAGAATACACATTCTCACTGTGGTAATCAGAGATTTAAAGGGACTTAGTGTAATTATAGGAACCCTTGGAGATATACATTATCTCTTACAAAAATTGATATACTTTGTAGATTAGAATACATTGATTCAGCATCAATGTAGGACTATAGAATTACAGTTCTAAGTAGTATCTTTGCTCAGACACTGGTACAAGGACCCTGTTGAATATAAAAGAAGATAAATATGCAGTTGTTCTTCCAGAGATTTTTGTAAACATGCTGTCTTGACTGTTCAAGGGGAACTGGGTACACATACATATAAAAATGGCACTGAATATTCCTCTAAATCTTGATGTGGAAGATAATTCACTATTATAATACTTCAGTTTTGAAAGTGTGTCTGTGAATATCCAAGCAATTTTATGATGCTGAGAGAAAGTCAGTCTGTTAATAGCAGTCTTTTAACATTTTTTTTCTTAGCAAAATCAATATAAATACATACTGGTATGAATGAATATTTCTTACACACAATACAGAACCAAATATACCTACTTTGAAATGAAAATTAAAGCCTATGTTTATATTTGGTGTCACATACATGTAAATGTACACAGAATTTTGTGTTCACTGTGCGGATAATGCTTCTAAAATTGAAGCTTTTACTTGCTAAGCAGGAAATCTCAATGAAGAAAACTGTAAATTTCTGCTTTTAAATAATTTGCTGAATGCATCCAGTACTGATCATCCCACTCAACATGGTTTTGTCAGAAGCTCTTGCCAATAGTGTTATGCTTTCCTCCTGAGAGGCATTAAAGGTGTTTGAGGTAACTCTGCCAGCTGTCTTCAGTGTCAGGTGAAGATTTACCAGGGAACCTGAAAAGGCTTGAGCCTCCTCAACTCTGTAGTCATTTGTTTGAAGTAATTTGCTCCTATTCTACAAGGTATTTGACATTGTAATAGCTAAATGACTATTCATTTCCTGCTGGATGTTGTTTCAGTATTTTTATATAGAAATACTTCACAGGTACTGTATTGTTTTGCATTCTAGCCCTGAAATTGTTTCTTGGAAAAAAGCAGTGTTTCACGGCTGTGGAGAAGGACATACTGCCCAGATTTGTTAATACTTAAATGAAGAATGCTGTAATTCACTCCTGTGAATTAACAGGTAATTAACAGGAGGCTGGCTGGCTGGGTCAACTGCATATAATAGCAGCAGGCTAAATCATGGGAGTGGATTTTGAACCTACCTTTACCAAAGCTGTTCTGTGATGTCTCTAGCAACTTTATAAATGCTTTTTTTTTTTTTTTTTTTTTTAACATTTCCTGATTGATAAACTGAGTGACAAATGTGCTTAAATTCCCTAAATATTTTAGTTTAAAATAGCTAGATAATGTATTTTCAAATACTTGAAAGTAATATGAATTATATTCTTCTACAATAATTCTAAGTATTGATATTGTATCTTGTAATTAAAAAAATATGTAATGTAAGTGCTTAAAAATAATTATTACTCACTGTTCAGGTAGATGAGATTCATTTTATTGACTGATTTACAGGTAATCCATTTGAAAACTGTTTCTTTTGCATAGTGAGCATAATCCTTAAACACTGCCGTATTTTCATAACAAAACCAGTTTTTTTTTCCGCTGCTATTTTTAGATAATATGGGATACATTATAAAAAAAAAGGATCCCTACAGATGTCGTTTAGGGGTAGAAGAAATGCCTGAAATCTGATCCCAAATGAAAATCATGTGGGTTCTGGAAAACAGGCTGTTAATGTTATCACCATCTTTGTATAATTATTTGTGTAATATATTGATTTTTTTTTTTTTGCTTTGCCTTAGATTTTGAGTTTCATTAAATTATCAGAATTTGTCCATACACTGTAAATACGAAGCACAAAAAATCCTTTATTCTGTTTCTCATTTTATAATATTTCTCTTGATATTACAACAGGTTTGGGTGGGTATTTTTGGTTATTTTTTGTTCCTGATTTTTTTTTAAGCCTTTTTCTTGTTTTTATTTTTGTCTTTCAGAAGAAAAGAATTTTTTAAATGAAAAATAGAAATATGTCACAATAATAATATGTGAAATAGGTAAATTATGTAATATATAAAAAAAATAATAAAAGTATTGACAACACTAAGCTGAGTGATGAGGTAGATACACTGGAAGGAAGTGAAGCTATCCAGAAGGATGTGGCTGGAGAAGTGGACCCATGAAAACCTCACAAGATCCACCAAAGCCAAGTGCAAGTGTTGCTCTTGCACCAGGAAAATCCCAGATATTTATACAGCTCAGGGAAGAAGTCCTCGAGAGCAGACCTGCAGAGAAAGACTTGGGGCCCTGGTGGATGAGAAGCTGGACATGAGCCAGCAAGCAGTGTGCGCTTGCAGTTCAGAAGGCCAACTGTGCTCTGGGCTGTATTAAAAGAGATATGGACAGCAGGGAGAGGGAGGTGATTGTCCTTCTTTTCTCAGCTCTTGTGAGGCCCCATCTGGAGTACTGTGTTCATGCCTGGGGCCCCCAGCACAGGAAGGATATGGAGCTCTTGTGGAGCAGGTCCAGAGGAGTGTTACTAAGATGATGAGAGGGCTGGAGCACCTCTCCCATGAGGAAAGGTTGAGGGAACTGGGCTTGTTTAGCTCAGAGAAGAGAAAGCTGTGGAGAGACCTCATTGTGGCCTTCCAGTACTTGAAGGGAGAATATAAACAGGAAGGTCAGTGGCTGTTCATGCAGGTGGATATTTTCATAGAATCACAGAATCACCAAGGTTGGAAAAGACCCACAGGATCACCCTGTCCAATGATCCACCCATCACCAATAGTTCTCACTAAACCATGTCCCTCAGCACAACATCTATAAGTTTCTTGAACACCTCCAGGGTCAGTGAGTCCATCACCTCCCTGGGCAGCCTGTTCCAGTGCCTGAATTCTCTTTCAGAGAAGTAGTATTTCCTATTGTCCAGCCTCAATCTCCCCTGACACAGCTTGACACATACCCTCTACTCCTATCACCAGTTACATGAGAGATGAGGCTGACCCCCAGCTCACTACAACCTCCCTTCAGGTAGTTATAGAGAGCAATAAGGTTTCCCCTGAACCTCCTTTTGTCATGACTGAACAATCCCAGCTCCTTCAGCCACATGTCATAAAGCCTGTGCTCCAGACCCCTCACCAGCTTTGTTGCTCTTCTTTGAACATGCTCCAGGACAGGAGAGGGGGAATGGTTTTAAACTGAGACAGATTAAATTTAGGTTAAACATTAGGAGGAAGTTTTTCACTTGGAGAGTGGTGATGCACTGGAACAAGCTGCACAAGGAGATTGTGGATGCCTCCAGGGATGGAGGCATTGAAGGCCAGGCTGGATGTGGCTCTGGGCAGCCTGGTCTACTGGTTGGCGACCCTGCACATAGCTGGGGTATTTGAACTAGGTGTTCATTGTGGTCCTTTTCAACCCAGGCCATTCTATGAGCCTATATAGACTTTCTGTATTGCCTATAACTTCTGAAATGAAAGAAGAAGTGATATGTATAATGGTTGATTGGTAGGTTAATCCAAATATCATTAAAGACCACTATAAGACAGGCTAACTTAGTTTTAGTGAAAATTAAATACTCAGAATATACAAATGTTTCTTTTAATATGTTACTAAGTAAGGGAATTAATTTATTTCCATTGCATAATCTTTCTTCAGTGATCTCTTGTTCAGATATCAATGTTAATCTTATGGTTGGAGATTCTTGGTATTATCCTAAAATATTTAAATATATGATCATAAAATATTATAGAATAATTTGGGTTGAAAGAGACCTTGAAGTTTATCCAGTTCTGTTCCAATGCCTTGCCTTGGACAGGGCTGCCACTCTTGGAGGGGCTCCCCCATCCGGCCTGGCCTTGAGCTCCTCCCACAAGTTCCCACACTCTGAATAAAGAATATCCCCATGATAATTAATACAATTTTCCTCTTTTAATTTAAAACTATCCTTCCTTGTCCTATTATTATCTGCCTGCATAAGAAGTTGATCTCCATCTGTTCTGTAAGCCCACTTTACATGTGGAAAGACTTCAAAATGATGTTTGATAGGATGTTTCATCAGTGATTGCAACAGAAAGTGAAAAATCATAGGAAGGCATCATAGGAAAGTGTTTTCGATGTTTACTTAAAAACACAACTGTTAATTTAGGCTATAAGCAGAATAGTTTTCAGTCTGCTATTTGAAATTAAAGTGACAAATTACATGGAGACAAAGAGTACTCCCAGTCTAATGTTATTATGTTACACAATCAGTCCTAAATAAAGTACATAAGCACGGATTTTGGACTTTTCTTGATGTTTCTGTAAAGCTCTTCTAATCATTTTAATCTTTCACTTCTGACTACTGCTTAAAAAAGCACGAGTTCTAATTGATGTCATCGTCAGTCACTAGATAAAAACATTCCATCTCTCCTTATTCAGCTCAAATATGTGTGCTTCTCCATATTTTATGAGTATTCTTGATAATACAGTGCTTCACCCCTGCCTCTGATTATTTGACGTTAGTTCTATAATTGTTCCATACATAAATAAAAACTTGGTGTCATTCTCAGCACTGAGAACACCTTCCAGATTTTCTGCTATTGAAAATGTTGTGTAGATATATTTCTAAAATATAGCATATTCGTTTTGCTGTGGTTTTACTTATTATGATAATCTCAAGAATCTCTGCAAGAATCATCAAGAAGGAACTTTGATTATTGTCTTTTGCTTCAAAAGATAAGTGAAGCTGTGACCTTCTCCTTTGCAGTTCTTTTTCTCCAAGTGTTATTTGCCCTTTGTTCTCTTACATCCTTTCACTTTTATCAAAAATCACTTCCCATTCCTGCCCCTTATCATACAAAGCTTTCTCTACCATCTCATCTATCCCAGCTTAGACTTCTCAACTGTTTATTTACCACAATCTTTTTTTTATATCCCTTGAACGTTCTTGTTCCTTTTTTCCCACTTGCTTCACACACACACACACATATATATATATATATATTAATCTCACGTGGATAAGTGATGCCTGAGCACAATGTATTTTGTATTGTTATTTTTGTAAAAGACAATCAGCTGGTAACCTCTTCTGTGGAAATACTTTATGCCACACTTTTAGGAAGATCAGTTCTTGAATTGAAGTCTTTGTCATTCTTCTTTTCTCAATGTTTTGAATCATGGTATTGTTCAAATTTAAAGGGACTTTAGGAGATCAGTTATTCATAAATCTTGCTCAAAATAGATTAAACTCTAAATTCACACCTGGCTTCTTTAGGCTTTGCCTAAATGACTCTCAAAATGTCTTAAAACTAGTCAGAAACCATGTAAGCAATAAAAAGCTCATCTTTTTAGTAAGGCATCAGGATGCTGCTGTTACATCTTTCCAACTCTTATTTTCTCAGTTTGAACAATCCTACCTCCTTTAGCTTCTGCTCACAGACCTACTTCCCAACTATTCTAATGGCCCTCTCCTTTCGACAGTTTATCACCATCTCTATTGACTCAGAACTTATGGCAGTAAATTCATAACAGTTGAAAATACCACTAAAGTTTTCCTCTGATATGATTTTATGGAATAAACTTGATGGTTTTCCAATGAAGTATCACACTACAGTTTTTCCTACTTCATTTTATTACGTGCATTTTTTGTTTAGTATTTGTGACAAGATAATTATGAGGGTTGACCTGAAAATAATACCATCTGTTTTATTATGTTGGCTCACAATGTCAAAGGTCGATGCAGGTGTTGTGGCAGTGGAGTTTAAACATGATTCTGTTAGGTTTTGATTCCATGAAACAGATGGCAGCAGAAAAGCAGTCTGACAGAATGGCATCTGAAATGGAAATGTGTATGAAGCAAGGGTTTGTTACTGAGTTGTTCTATATGGAAAAAAAAGTACTAATTGACTGACATCAATGCTTGCTGAACATCTGTGGAGATCAAAGAATGGATGTGAGCACAGTGAGGTGGCAGATGATATGTTTCAACAGCAACAGTGACAGTGGGTTACCTCCATGGATGCAGATTGTTACAAGCAAGAAATGCAGACTCTTATTCATCACTGGTGAAAATGCATAGCCAATGGTGGTGGCAATGTTGAGAAACAGTGCTTTGTAGCTGAGAATCTGTTTTATCAAATAGTGTTATTGTGCTCTTTGTATCTGCTGCAGTTTCCATAGAAATAAATAGGAGGCATTACTTTCAGAATGACTACATACTTTGAATCTAATAGCAATAGATTATTCCAATAGATTGGTCTGTTGGCTGCACACTTGCTCTTTCTTGTGAGAATCTATTTTTTGGCAGTTTATGCTCTGGTTTTAAGCCATTTGAAATACATAATTTACATAGATGGATTATACAGTTTAACTGAAATTTAAATTACGTGCAAATATGTATTTTGCAGTTATGAGTTGACCTACTTTACACATGGATTTCTATTTTTTCAGTTGCATCCATGTTGTATTACGCGATAGTGAGGAGTCAGGATGTGGCGGGTCAGGTCCTCCCCTGCTCCGTGATTGATTTATGCATGCTTAAGGGGCGTAAATGAAGCATGGCATGTATATAAGCAACCTATGCCACACATTAAACGCCATTTTGCTGCTCACCATATCAGTGTGTCTCGGCAGTTCTTGGCCCTTAGCCAGGTATTTGGCTAGGCAGGCTGGGCTAATGCAGTGAGGTTAAAACGAACGGCAACATATGGTGCCCCGTGT
>JAPSGF010000089.1:2309198-2335212 GCA_035772895.1 Perdix hodgsoniae
TACAGATAGAAGATTTTACATGGAACTGGAAGCTGACCTCACTTTCTCAGGTCTTGCCGATTTCCTGCTAAAATTCTGCAAAAATTAGGAGAAATCTCTAAATCTCTAGGGTGTTTTGTTTTGTTTTTGTTTGTTGATTACTCATTCAACAAAATAAATATAATTATTTCTTCTTCATGCTATTCTTTGCCAACTTCATGACATATTCTCTTTATTTTTAGGGCAAACTTTAATGTTTTCAAACTCATTGTTTAATGGAAAGACAAAAAAATAGAAAAATGAAAATAGTGAGAGTAATATACAAGAAAGTCTGGATATCTTCCTGAGAAAAATTAAAACTAATGAATATAGTGGGAGGAAAGAAGAACTTTCAAGAGTGAGCTGTGTATTTCAATGCTTTTCAGAGTCCAGACTACTGATTCTGATCTTTTCATTAGCAAGAGATAGCAAAAAATGTCAAAAACTTTTTCTAGCTCCTTCTGTCATGTGAATAGAAACATACACAGAATCACAGAATCACCAAGGTTGGAAAAGACCCACAGGATCATCCAACTATCACCAATAGTTCTTACTAACTAAACCATATCCAAATGACTCCACCACCTCCCTGGGCAGCCTGTTCCAGTGCCTGAACTCTCTTTCAGAGAAGTAGTATTTCCTACTGTCCAGCCTCAATCTCCCCTGGCACAGCTTGACATCATACCCTCTACTCCTATCACCAGTTACATGAGAGATGAGGCTGACCCCCAGCTCACTACAACCTCCCTTCAGGTAGTTATAGAGAGCAATAAGTCCTCCCCTGAACCTCCTTTTGTCATGACTGAACAATCCCAGCTCCTTCAGCCACATGTCATAAAGCCTGTGCTCCAGACCCCTCACCAGCTTTGTTGCCCTTCTTTGGACCCACTCCAGGGCTTCAATATCTTTCTTGCAGCGAGGGGCCCGACATACACACAAAAGAAGAATTTAATGAAGTTTTATGTGTATATATATATATATATATATATATATATACATATATCATACCTGGGTATATTAAATTCTTACTTAAATCAGGTGCTAATGAACGGAAATATAAAATGAATTACTGGAAACCAGATTGTTCGTGATCAGTCATGACATATTCTCACCTGAGATGCTAGAAGTTCAAAATGTTATCAGAACCAGACAGAGAAACGTGGTGAATCAGCTAGTGCAGTCAGTGACACGAGAAAAAAATTCCTGTCTTGTAATGTGCCATCCCACTGCTTAACGGTGATGCTCTTCACCTGTTTGCAAATGACAAGGCTCAGAATTTAGCAACACTCTCTGTTTTTACTTTTATTTTTTATTTTTTATTTTTTTGTACTACTACTACTATAACTAGTTGTATTTCTAGTGGTAGTGCTAGTTGTAGTAGTAGTAGAGGTTACAAACTATTTCTCACAATGGATTTCAACAGACACACCGTGTCTGAGTGTGGTTTTATTTCAGTCATTTTGAATCCCTGGCTGCAGAAGACAGAAGTCCCCACCTGCTTCTACCTGGAAGTACTTCTCCAACATTCTTTGACAATGGAATAAGTAAACGGAGCTGCTTGATAATACTTTTCATCTCTCACTTTGTGTTTGACCCTGTGTCATCCCATTTTGCATCAAATACCAAGTTTTGGCAAAGATAGAGAACAGGAAAGTTTAGTTTAGATGCAGGAAAAAGAAAATTGTTTTGGAAATGCAAAACTTTTACCTTTCTTTACACATTACAACGAGTAACACTCGTATCTCCAAGCAAACATGTACTTACTTGGATAAAGTGTCTTAAGCTTCAAAACCTCTGAATTTTGGAATTATCTCATTGCTATGTCTGTTCAGAAGATGTGTTAAGTTCTACATATGCTGGCATATGTCCATACCATTACCCTTAACAGCTCTACAGGCCTTTCTCCATACTCAAGATGTTGATTGTTTTGAACAAAGTAATGTTTAAATGAAAAAAAACCAAACAAACATCTTTTTTGTTCTCAGATGCAGATTTTTTGTTGTTTCGTTTTAGTACTTCTTTTATTTTTTTTCCTTTTTTTTTTTTTTTAAATTCAGTTATGGAAATAGTTGGAAAAATGTAATGCAATGTGAATTATGCAGTATTTTTGAAATGTTGAACTATTTAATTTTAAACATAAGGCAGTTTAAGTTCAAAGCCTTCCTCCTAATACTTTTCAACAAAGAGGCAAAGTAATTTTAAAATACTTTCCCTGAATGTGTTTAATGAAAATCAGAAATTCTTTGTTCATCTCATCCATTACTGCGGCTCTTTTAGTCTCCATCTGTGTTTTTTGTGGTTGAATAATGATGTAAAATTTCACAGTAATATTTACTGCCTGAAAGTTTCCTTGTGATGAACAGCATGCATTATTTGTAATGTATCCATTGTTTAAGAGCCCACTGGTAGTAAAACTAAAATCTGTTTAGCCTTTGAAATGACCTATAGAATATACAGTTTAATACAATGATTTGTTATTAATAGAATAAGAGTTCTTAAAAGTTTTGTATGTTGTTTCAGTTTATTTTAAGAATAAAATATCATGCAGGTTCTTTCTTTCTGGGTTTGTTTTTTTTATTTTTCAGTACACAAAACACAGATAAGTTTTACTTTATTTGGAGTTTTTCAGAGTCATTTTGGAGGAAAACATAATTTTTTGTAAAGTTCCTGGGCAACTATCTCTAGATAGCTCCAATAAAGAGCAGGAAACCTCCAGAAGTCCCTTCTAACTTTAACCATCCTGCAATTACTGCTTTTATTATCAAAATAATACAAAGATGTAATTTAATTTATGATTTGTAAATTATACTTATTTACATATAGCTTTACCTTTTTTTTTTTTTTTTTTTTTTTATTAAATGAATAGCAGGGGAAATATTCTGCAGAATATTCTCCAGAATAAACTGGAGAAGAACGTAAATTATGTGGTGAGGTTTATTTTGTTGGTATGAAAACAGAACTGAATACAAGTATTACTACCTCATTGAGCATATGTTGCACTGGAGGTCCTTCTTACAGCTAGAGAAAAAATCATCTCCTGAAGGAAATTACTCAGTATTTCTGTATAAATGTTTCAGAAAAACACAGTTGTATTAGATATACTTCAAATATGCTAAATTGTGTATGTTTATGTATATGTAAACTTCCTTGACTCTGATGTCTCTTGTCTTCTGTGGAGTAAGTTTCATCTTCTTTTCAAAGGAAGTGTGGAAAGGAAGTTTCAGATTAAAACTTGTAGTACTGGTGATGGGAAGTAAATTCTTTCAGTTTCTATTCATTCAACTTTCAGAAAGTCAGTAATGATGCTCAAAAAAAAACCCCAAAACACTAATAAGTGCAAATGATGTTGGCCTTTCAAAGACTGTGTATCCTACTGATGATGATGAACAAAGACCAGTATCCTACTGCACATTTACCCTGCGATTAATGTTATGAGAAAATTATTTCTACCTTAAAGAATCCACTTAATCTTCACTTAATTCTCTTCAAATGCTGTCATGTACTCAGTGATCACTACTGTAAAACAAGTATTGCCTTGAAGGTGTTGTGCTTCTCATTACTGATCTTTTTTTCTTTATGTAAAGTCACTATTTTTATTGTTAGGGTGGAAACTATACTCAGGTTTCTGCTAATCAGAATTTGAGTAGGTAAAAGTTCTTAAAAAGTTCATTAAAAATGCTTAATCCATCTTTATTTAAATTCACTTTCCAATTTCATTTTTGATTCTCAAACCAAAGAAGAATACTCTTCATTATATATTTCCATTTAAGCAGAAAACAGCTGCTAAATGGGAATGATCCTGCCCATTATTTACAGCTCTGTTAGTCATAAGCCTTCTGTCAGGGCTTGCTTCATCTTGGAAGATATGATGAGCTTCAGCTAGGATAATCTCTGCAGGTCTTCTCAAAAGCCATGTACAAGAAATGAATAATTTTTTTTTTTTTTTCAAGGCAGGTGGCAAACTTTGGCTATGGTAATAGAGCTGGTGAAAGAAGACTTCAGATATCCTCCTGTGTGCCTCTTCCAGCAGAACTTAAAGATAGAGCTTGTCTCTCTCTTTAAGAGAGAACTTAGGGAGAGAGCGAAACCAATGTGGCAACTTGAGGATGGGCAGTGTGAAAACAATTACCACAGGGTACCTATCTTGTCCCAGAAGAGCCACCAGTGAAACACCTGCAAATACAACAGCCACCTCCAGGCAAGGTATCTGGCAGCAGTACTGCAGAGACAGGCGTGCTCAAAGTCAGGCCATGGCTCCTGAAAACTGCTACTGGGTCCCAGGGTTGCTTGTGTGCCCAGCAGCTGCAGACAAGAGCCTGCAAAGCTGGTGACTAATGCAGGTACTATCTATGCTTCATGTCACTTACTCTGTAGGCAGGTAGCACAAACTGACTTCACTAAATGTCTTGATTCTGTACAGGGCAGATTTTTAAAGAATGTTATATATAGAGGAGATGGTAAACAGCAAGAAGGAGAGAAGGGAAATACAGCATTTTCCAAAAACCACACAAATGTTCCAATCATTTTCAGCTGTCTGACTTTCTAAATGTGGCAGTTTGCCTCTTTTGATTAAAAGTCCAGTATTATAGAAATGCAGAGCAACTTTCTCAAAATAGAATAATTTATTCCTAGCCATCACAGATGTATCCAAAACAGTTCTGCTACTTTTCCCCTGCATTTTGTATCTCTAAGCATTAATTCAATAGAATCTCATTCCAATTTTAGTCAACCTTAGCTGTGTTTTGTGTGCTGATAAAAACAAAAACAAACAAACAACAAGAACAACAACAACATCAAAACAGTTAATTACTGTATTTCTCTATATTTGGAACTTCTACAAACAAAAATAATCTGTTTGGCAAGCTGCTAGCGCAAACTTTTTCTCCATCTGGTGAAATCATTTAAGCTTTCTTGTGTATCTAAGAGCACTGGAATAAATCAAACTAGATTTACCATGGGTTTATACTTTGAAGTTAGTTGTAGCTAACCACAGAAAATCTGTGAAGAACTTCTTTGACCAAAGCCCATATGGAGGAATGGCGTATCCTCTGCTATGTGCTGCTACATCTGTTATTATGATTTAAGTTTAGATCTGAGAATTTTACATGAGGGTACACTTCCTTTGCTTCAGAATCTGTTCTTCACATATCCTGAAGTGAAAAGAGGAGGCGAGGAAAATGAATGACTGAAAAACAGAGAAACTGGTACTACCTGATGTCACTATTGACACATTGTGGAATCTTGGTATAGCAGTTTAATTGGTTCATGTTTCCATTGCACTTCTAAACTTGTGGACATGAGCACCAGCACTCCTCTGTTAATGACAATGCAGAACTGAACTCTAGACATACTGCTGTGGTAGAAACAAATAGGAAAGAATACTCGCCTTTCTTTCTTGCTGCTGAATTGACTACTCCATTCAAGACTTTCCAGTCCTCACTGTAGTGTTCCAGTCCATGTTAACATAAAAATAGTCTCACAGGTATTAGTCAGGAATAGACTCTTCTTCTTGATATTAAGTAGAAATGGGAATATAGAACAGCCACCTCCGTTGAAATGTGAAGGCTGCAGTATAAAATAAGCAGTAGCCTGATGGTGATCAGCCAAAGCTGCTCTTTCATTCAGCTCTGACTGTTCAGCAAATATGGCTCAGTAAGTGCTGTTTTATGGGATAATAATTTTTGTTCCAGTGTAGCACAAGGTGCAGACTTTTACTGAAATCTCTGCTGGAGGCATTTATAAGAAGAAAAACAAAGAACTTGTGATGATGCATTTCTGTGTTTTGTTCTTGAAATCAAAGAGGGATTGTGCAGTTCCTAATGCACAAGAACTTCTTCAAAACTTAAAACTGAGAGCTTAGTGTTTACAGCTTGTGGAAGCCAGTCTAGGAATAAGCCATGCCCTGGTCCTCTTCTGTCCGCAATATAAGAACAGCCTCTGAGAACAAAGGGGTTGTACAGATCTTTTGAGTTGCAAGTCAGTCTATAAAACATTACTGCTTTTCTGAAGAACCATAGAGTTTGTGGTTAAATTTTAAAATATCAATCTTACAAAAATATTGTGCTGGATTCTCAGTCATTTCTCTCATTTCTTGTTCTAGTGCTGCCCAGCGATTCTACTCATTTTGTCCTTTCATTTGGGAAATTCCTGAAGATCACGTTTCTTTTGAGGGAGAAGGTTCTGTATATCCTACAGAAGAAGTTGATATTTGAAATTAAGAGGCTAGCATGTGAAAACCAATCCACTGTTTTTCAGTATGAAATTAATCCTTTTAGAAGCCGTGAAGCTGAGCTGAAACCAATGCTAGCTTGTTTTGTTGTTTTGCACCACCTCATCCACAGTCAAACTGCATGCAGACAGCTGAATTCGGATTTCATTCATAATTTCTTGAAGCTGATAGCATTTCCATTGGCTGTGGTCTGCCTTAGACAAAAGACCTTACAAAGGAAATATGCTTATGAGCTAACACCAGGAAGTTATGCTGTAGATAAGGCACCAGATGTATGTAAGCATTTGTGGTTCCCATGATTCACAGTAATTCAGTACAAATACATTCCTTAATGTTTACTTCATTGATATTTATAAAATAAGTAATTGAAAGTAACAATAAATATTTGCTTTTGAAATGGGAGAAGCAGGAAACACTGTTTAATCCTTTGTTAACAGTCAGGAACCAGTGATGCTGGAGGGCTTCACCTACTTCAAGGAGCATAGCTACATTGTTACAACAGACATTCAAGGAGCAGTTTTATAGAATTACACACAAAACTCCCATCATCGGCATGGCTGAAGGGAGTAAATCGGTAACTGTAATGAGGATTGTTAATGCTTTCTGTTATACAGTCATTAAAATTAGATAGTGCTGTACTTCACCAGTAGTAAGGCTACTTTTTGTGAAGAGCCCAGTTATATAGAAAGCAAAGACACAGAACGTTTGTACATCAAGAATAATGATTAGGAAACATACTCTGATGGCACCTGAAGTTAACCCACTAAAAACCTCAGTCAACAGAAATGACTACAGAGTTTCATTAGATATTTCTTGATCTGAAAAGGCTGGTTAGCAATCTGGACAATCTAGTCAGCTGGGTTGAGGCAAGGTGGATGAAATTCAAGAAGACCAAGCGCTGGGTCCCATGCTTCTGCCACAACAACTCCATGTAACGCTACAGGCTTGGAGCAGAGTGGCTGCAAGGCTGTGGGGAAGAAATGCACCTGAGAGTGTCAGTCAACACTTGGATAAACATGAGCCAGCACTGTGCCCTGGTAACCAAGAAGGTTCCACATTGTGGCACCTTCAGCAAGTTTGTGAATGATAGCAAGCTGAGTGGTTCAGGCAGCACAATAGAAGGGAAAGATGCTATCTAGAAGGACCTGAAAAAGCTTGGCCCTACATGAACCTAATGAAGTTCAGCAAGGCCAAATGAAGTTGCACCTGGGTTGAGGCAATCCCAAACATCAGCACAGAGTGGGGGATGAAACGACTGAGAGAAGTGTTGCAGAGAAATGCTTAATGATACTGCTGGATGAAAAACTGGACGAGATGTTACTGTGCAGCTGTAACCCAGAAAGCTGACTTTATTCTGGGTTTCATCAAAAGACACATGAGTAGCAGGCTGAGGGAGCTGATTCTTCCCTTTTATTCCACAATTGTGAATGGAAAAGTGTGTTCGGTCCTGAGGGCCCAGCATAATAAAGATGTTGGCCTGTTGTAGTGGACCCAGAGGAGGAGCACAAATATGATCAGAGAACAGTAGCACTTCTCCTTCAAAGAAAGTCTGGGAGATCTGGAGTTTTTTTATTCTGGAGAAGAAAAGGCTCCAGGGAGGTCTTACTGCAGCCCTTCATTTCTTATAGGGAGCTCATAAGAATAAATTGAGAGACTTGGGCACATAGTGATAAAATGAAAAGTAGTTGTTCAAGGATGAAAGAAGGTAGTTTTAGAATAGAAGTTAGTAAGAATGTCTTCACTATGAGGGTAGTAGGACAAGAGAAAAATTGCTCAGAGAAGCTATGGATACCATATCCTTGGAAGTGTTCAAGGCCACACATGGTAGATCTTTGTGGAGATCTGGAGATCTCTTTACTTCCCCCACTAGAGAATGCTCTCTAGTAACTTTAACTCCTTTTCATACTATGGCAACTAAACCTGCATACACTGCTCGAGGAGAGGCCACGCAGCACAGAGCAGAGACAAACAACCCCTTTCCTTGCTCTGTAGCAGTTCTGGGTCTGATGAAGCCCAAGGTATTTTGGTACTTTGGGCTGCAAGGCACACTGCTGGCTCAGATTTGACTTGTTGTTATGCAGAACTCCCAGATTCATTTCTGTGGAGCTACTCTCCAGTGTTTCTCCTGGTGCTCCAAAAGTATTGCCTCCAATTTATTGCCATAGATACAAAAGAGCACAAGAACACCATTTGTTAGAGCAAATTCTCAGCTACAAAACACTATTTCTCAACCACTATTAGCTATGCATTTTCACCAGCAGTGAACGAGAGCCCGCATAGTGCATCTGTAAAAAACTGAACTAGCAGCGGTGACCCACTGTCAGTGTTGCCACTGTTGAAATGCGCTACCCGCCTCCTCACTGTGCTCACATCCGCTCTTTGGTCACAGGTGTTGATGAACATCATTGGGTGCCATTTTTTTCTGCATTGAGGAATTCAGTGACACACTTCTGTTTTATATGCAATTCCGTGTCAGACACCATTCTGTCAGACTGTTTTTGTTTCCACCTGCCACACAGCGACATAGTGCACTGGTGGGAATGTTCAGTCTCTACTGCCATACCACCGACACTTGCCTCTGATACCATGGGCCGACATAATAAAATAGGAGGCATTACTTTTGGAGTCATCCTCATATACTGAGGGTTGCTCCATCCTGATACCAATTCCCCGCTATCGCCTAATACAACACCATCCCAAATGTAGAATGTAGCACTTACTTCTGTTAAATTTCATACAGGTTAAACTTCATACCCAACTTTCTAACTTGCTAGAGACTTGTAGCTCTAATACATATTCCATCTATATGTGGCCTCTCTACTGTTGAGAGGTTTCAGGGGAGGGAATCTACAAGTTTTCCTAATTTAGTACGATCTGAATACTTTATTAGTGTGTGTTCAAGAATAGTATCCTGTGAGGTAACCCACTAGTGACTGCTACCAGCCTGAAAGAACCTCATTTATTACAATGTACTGAGCCCATAAGCCAACAGCTCACCCATTGCACTATGCTATTTTAGCTCTGTGTTGCACACTTTGTTCACAGAGATTCTCTGACAAATTTTCAAAAGATTTACTGAGATCCAAAAGGTTTACTTCAACTGGCTTCCCTTGGTCATGTAGCCAGGTAGGTAATTTTGTCATAAAAAAAAATTAAACAGGACTTAACCCTTGTGAAGCCATGATCATTTACTGTGTTGGCTTTTATTAATTATTTTTCAGTAACTTCCACAATAATCTCCATCATCTTACCAGACATCAAAGAGACACTGCCAGACCTATAACAACCAGGGTTTTCTTTCTTATTTCTTATTATTTGTCAGCTTCAATTTGTCTAGGACCTCTCTAGATTATCTGAGTCTAATAAAAACCAGCATCCATCTGGTATCTATAGTCAAATATCTACATTTTCACACAAAACTTGAATGGATGGCATATTAATTTCTAGAAAAGTGACTTATTTTCCCTATCTTGTCGACCTCATTCCAACCAGAGTACTGTCACTGGAAACTCCTTTACAGGCCAAAATCCATTCCTCACTCCGTGCATTCTCCCATGATCATCTCTGCAGGAGCATGACTAAACTGTAGGAGAAAATTGAATATATGAAGTAGTTTGTAACAGTCAATTTAAAATAAATGTAAACCAATCTTACTTTTGAATGGAAAGAAGATTGTGTATTATTCATCGTCTTCACTCAGGAGTGAATACACAGAGTTGTTAGTTCTACAGCCCTTAGAAGTGTCACTTCTGACAGGCTATCTATTCACACAAGATGTTACACATACTGCTATTTCATTTAATATTGCTTTAGAAATCGATAGCAACTGTGCAAAAATGTGATATCATAGAATCATAGTGTCATAGAATCATTTAATAACTTGGTTTGGAAAGGACCTCAAAGGTCACCTTGTTCCTATCTGCCATGAATATCCTGGCAGATCAGGCTGCCCAGAGCCCCATCTGATCTGGCCTCAAATGCCTTCAGAAATGGGATATTTGCACCTGCTTTGGGCAGCCTGTGTCAGTGCCTCTCCAATATCCGAGCAAAAAGTTTCTTCCTGGCATCTAATATATATCTCCTCCTCTAAATTTGTCCTTGTCCTGTCAGTGGCCGTCCACACAGGAAGTTGCTCTCCTCCCTGTTTTTAAGCTTTTTTGCAGTATTGGAAGGTAGTAATGAAGTCTCCCCAGAGCTTTCTCTCCTCTAGGCTGAATAAGCCCAGCTTTCTCAGCCTATCTTTAAAAAGAGAGGTTCTCCAGCCCTCCATCCACCCTTGTGGACCTTCTCTGGACTCACACCAACAGATGTGCTTGGAGCCCTAGGCTTGGATACAGTATTTCAGGTGGAGCTTCATGAGGACAGAGCAGGAAGGAACAATCATCTCTCTTGCTGTCAAGATTTTGTGGTTTTTGTTACTGGTATTCCATATCTTAACATTATATAGTTCTCTGGGAATTAAAGAGTTAATGCTCCACTTCTGCGGATTGTTGATGGCATACCTGTCTCAGAATAGAAGAACTACATATCCTGGAGGACTGTTCACTGTTCTGTTTCTTTTTTCTTTTCAGAGGGAAAGATCACATGTCATAATGATGTGTTCACATGTCATAAGATGTCACATGTCATAACATGTCCTTTTCTTTTTTCCCTTTCTGCTCATCTCTGCCTAGTCATCTTGCCTTAGCATTAGAGTAAGGCCTTCAGTTTTTGGATACAATCATTTTATTTGATTTGTTAGCTTCAATTCCAATTATATTGTACTATATTGTGTTATCTCACATTCCAGTATTATACTTAGTAAATTAGCTTACCTCTCAGACTGCTGCTGCTGTTTTGTTTTTTGGTCCATCTCCCTACTCTTTCTCCTTCTCTCCCTACCCCTTCCCCCGAGGTGTGGGTCCTCCCACCCCATTTGTCATGGAACCAGGCCACACCAGCCTGTAAACCGTTGACTCCTATCCTCTGTTGATGCAGCCCGGGATGCAGGTAACCCAGCCCAGGGCTGCAAGCACACTCTACTGGCTCACATCAAGCTTTTCATCCACCAGAACTCATAAATTCTACTCTACAGTGCTGCTCTGAATTAATTCTTCTCCCAGTCTGTACACATATCTGGGATTGCCGAACCTAGGTGCAACACATTGCCTTGTTGAATTTCATTAGGTTCACATAGGCTCACTTCTCAATCCTGTCCAGGTCCCTGTGGATGGTATCCCTTCCTTCTATCAAGTGCACCACTCAGCTTGGTGTCATCAGAAAACTCACTGAGGATACACTATTCCACTGTCCCAGTCTCTGATAAAGATGTTGAGGAACACCGGTCCCAAGACAGACTCTGGGGGAGTGCCACTCATCACTGTTATCCTACTGGACACAGAGCCATTGACCGTGACTCCCTGGCTGCAATCATCCAAGCAATTCTATATTGACTTAGTAATCTATCCTTCAGATCCATATTTCTCTAATTCAGATATAAGATTGTGATTTGGGATCATACAAAAGGTCATGAAGAAATCCATATAGATGGCATAAGTTGTTATTCTATTCTTTACTGACGACTTCACACTACCACAGAAGGTCACCAGATTGGTTACACATGGTCTGCCTTTGGTAAAGTTGTGTTTGCTATCTAGGATCACCACCTCATTTTGCATGCACCTTAATATAGCTTCTAGAAGGATCTATTCCATGATCTTTCCAAGCACAGATGTGGGGCTGATCAGTCTACAGTTTTCCAGATCTTCCGTTTTCCCTTACTTAAAAATGGTAGTGCGGTTTTTCTTCTTTCAGGCACTGAGATTTCACTTGACAGCCATGACTTCACAAAAATGATGGACATGGGATTGGCAACCACATCAGCCAGTTCTTTTAGGACCTGGGATGCATATCATCTGGCTCCATAGATTTCTACACATTCAGTCACAGCAGGTGGTCTTGAAGTTGCTATTTCCTTACTGCAGGAGGAATTTTGCTCCCTTGACTCCTACCTAGGTGCTCAGTGATGCAAAAGACATGGGACACCTGACTGCCAGCGAAGGCTGAAGCAAATAACTTCTTGAGTACCTCAGCCTTTCCTTTATTTATTGTTGCCATTTTCCCCTCCTAATTTACCAAAGGGTGTACATTCTCCTCGGCCTTTCTTTTCTGACCTGTGTAGTTACATCTATTCCTTGGCTCTCTTGATCAACCTCTGTGTGTCCAGATGTCATCCTTGCGTTCTTTGCAGGCCATCCATCCCTGCTTCCACTGCCTGCACATCTCTTTTCCCTCAGTTTGGCCAACAGATCCTTGTTCAGCAATTCCAGTTTGATTTATTATCCTTGATTTATTAAGCTGGAGAATGCTGAAGAGCATGGCATCCTTAAAAAGCTGACAGCTCTGTTCTATTCCTTTGTCCATAAGCACAGTTTCTGAGGAGTTCTTATCCAATAACTCCTTAAACAGTCAAAAGTTCTCTCATCTGATTTTCAGGTTCCTGTCTCTCCTCTTTGCCAGGCTCACATTCCTTGAGATCACAACTTTCTGTAGCTCAGATTGTCTCTAATTTTAACCTCTTCAGTGGTCTCCTCAACACTGTTGAGCATCAGGTCCAGACTTGCTTCATGTCGGGTTAGTTTATCTAATTGCTGGTCTGTGGGAATACAAGAAAAACTGTTCAGAGCAGAAGCTGTGGAGCAAGATAAACAGCAAGAGAACCAAGGACACCTCTAGAAGAAGAAAGAACATCTCACAGCTCTGACTGGATAAGTGCCTGTGAAAATGGTTGAAGAGTGTTTTGTAGAACGCTCTGTTGACATGAAAAGATGGATGGGAAAGTTGTAGGGGTGGATAGGAAAGCTAGAAAACTTGTGAAGGTATATAAGTGATGTGAGAACTTGTAATAAACGCTTTGGATCATTCACATCTGAGTCCGTGCATCAGATCACAGAATCACAGAATTGCCAGGGTTGGAAGGGACCTCAAGGATCATGAATCTCCAACCCCCCTGCCACACGCAGGGCCACCAACCATTCCACCTAATGCTAGACCAGACTGCCCAGGGCCCCATCCAATCTGACCTTGAACACCTCCAGGGACGGGGCATCCACAACCTCCCTGGGCAGCCTGTTCCAGTACCTCACCACTCTCTCCGTAAAGAATTTCCCCCTGACGTCCAACTTAAATCTCCCTTCCCTCAGCTTAAAACCATTTCCCCTTGTCCTGCTGTCACTCACCCTTTCAAAGAGTTGATTTCCCTCCTGTTTGTAGGCTCCCTTTAGGTACTGAAAGGCTGCAATGAGGTCACCCCGCAGCCTTCTTTTCTCCAGGCTGAACAAGCCCAGCTCTTTCAGCCTGTCCTCAAAGGGGAGGTGCTCCAGTCCCCTGATCATCTTTGTGGCCCTCCTCTGGACCCTCTCCAACAGCTCCCTGTCTTTCTTGTACTGGGGGCTCCAGACCTGGACGCAGTATTCCAGATGGGGCCTCACAAGAACAGAGTAGAGGGGAACAATCACCTCTCTGTCCCTGCTGGCCACCCCTCTTCTGATGGAGCCCAGGATCCCATTTGCCTTCCAAGCCGCAAGGGCACACTGCTGGCTCATGTTAAGTTTTTCGTCTACCAAGACCCCCAGGTCCTTCTCCACAGGGCTGCTCTCAAGGACCTCTCCTTCCAGTCTGTAGGGATGCTTGGGATTCCTCCGGCCCAAGTGCAAAACTCTGCACTTTGCTGTGTTGAACCTCATCAGGTTCACCCGGGCCCACCTTTCTAGCCTCTCGAGGCCCCTCTGAATGGCATCCCATCCTTCAACCGTGTCAATCACACCACTCAGCTTGGTGTCGTCAGCAAACTTGCTGAGGGTGCACTCGATTCCGTCATCGATGTCATTGATAAAGATGTTAAAGAGCACCGGTCCCAGGACAGATCCCTGGGGGACACCGCTCATTACCAACCTCCACCTGGACATAGAGCCACTGATGACCACCCTCTGTCTGCAGCCTTTCAACCAGTTTCTTATCCATCGAGTGGTCCATCCATCAAATCCACATCCCTCCATTTTGGAGAGAAGGATGTGGTGGGGGACCATGTCAAAGGCCTTGCTCAAGTCCAGGTAAATGACATCGGTCGCCTTTCCCTTGTCCACCAATGCCGTCACTCCATCATAAAATGCCACCAGATTGGTCAAGCATGACCTTCCTCTGGTGAAGCCATGCTGGCTGTCACGGATCACACGCCCTTTCCTCATGTGATCAAGCATGTCATCCAGGATGATTTGTTCCATGATCTTCCCAGGCACAGAGGTGAGACTCACCGGCCTGTAGTTCCCAGGGTCCTCCTTGCTCCCTTTCTTGTAAATGGGAGTGATGTGACCCTTCCTCCAGTCATCTGGGACCACACCAGACAGCCACGACTTCTCAAATATGATGGAGAGTGGCTCGGCAACCACCTCAGCCAGCTCCTTCAGAACCCTGGGATGCACGCCATCCGGCCCCATAGACTTGTACATATTCAGTCTCATGAGGCGGTCTCGGACCTGCTCTGTCCTCACAGCGGGGGGGGATTTACCACCCCAGTCCCCACCCAGAGGTGTAGGGATGCAGGGCTCAGGGACGGAAGGAGTACTGGAGTCCTGGCTGCCAGTGAAGACCGAGGCAAAGAACTCATTCAGTACCTCGGCCTTCTCTCCGTCCGTTGAAACTAGTTCTCCTTTTACATTTACCAAAGGAGGTACACTTGCTTTGGCCTGTCTCTTCTGGCTAATGTATCTATAGAAAGTCTTCCTGTTGTTTTTCACATCCCTCGCCAAGTTCAGTTCCACCTGCGCCTTGGCTTTCCTGATCCCACATCTGCAAGTCCGGACAACATCCCTGTATTCTTCCCAGGTGGCATGCCCTTGTTTCCAGAGTTTGTACACACCTTTCTTTGCCCTCAGCTCCCTCAGCAGGTCCTTACTGAGCCATGCCGGCATCCTCCCTCCTCTGCCCGCTTTCTTGTTCAGTGGGACAGAGAGTTCTTGCGCTCTTAGGAAGGCATCCTTGAAGAGTAACCAGCTCTCTTCAGCATTTTTGTTTTTAAAGAGAGCATCCCAGGGGATCTCAGCCAACAGTCCATTGAACAGCTTAAAGTTTTCTCTCCCAGAGTTCAGGGTCCTGATGCCACTCTTCACCAGGCCCACAGTTCTCGAGATCACAAACTCAACCAGAGTGTGGTCACTGCAACCCAGGCTGCCTCCAACCTTAACACCATTAATTATTTCCTCCACACTGGTGAGCAGCAGGTCCAGCAGCACTTCACCTCTGGTCGGTCTGACCAACACCTGGACCAGAAAGTTATCATCAACACATTCCAGGAGCCTCCTGGACCTCTTGCAACTTGCCATGTGATCTATCCAGGAGATATCCGGATGGTTGAAGTCCCCCATAAATTCCCCCCCCATAGAGTCCCCCATAAGTCCACCCCCAGATGCTGCACTGGACCAGGAATTGACCTCAATGGACTCCAGGAGTCTCTTGGATTGCTTTTAGCTGAATGCACTGCTTTCTCATTGGACATCTGGATGGCTGAAATTCTCCATCAGGATGAGAGCCTGTGAGTGTAATGCTTCTTGTAACTGAGGCAAAAAGGCCTCATCAACAGGCTCTCCTTGCACAGGAAGTCTGTAGTAGACTCCTACTATCTATCAGATGTCCTTTACTGGTCTGGTAGCTATTGTTAATCCACAAGTTCTGAAGATGATCATGGCTATTTTTAGAAGAAGGTTTTCATAATCTACCCATTTCTTAATATAGAAGGCCTCTCATCTGCCTGTGTTGACCCTGAACCTTGTAGCCTCGAACACAGCATTCCAGTTTTCAGTAAGCCACCCGAGAGAGATTATCTGGGTGGCAAATTAGTGTCTCATTGCCTCTCAGCAAGAAGCCCCTAATTATTAACATCCTTCATCTTTATTTGGTGATAGTGGTTCTGATTTGGTCTTTGGTTGGACCAACCTAACATTGTTCTTTCCTGAGTCTGAAATATTAGTCATGCCCTCTTCTCTTTCTAATGGCCAAGCCTTGCATCTGTTGCTAGGGGGCACTTCATGGGCAAGAGAGAGACTCCACCTTCTGTTCCAGGCAGAGAAGAGGGTCTAGTTTCCCTCTGTCTCCTCAAGGAGCTTAGCTACTTCCCCTTTCAGGGATTAAGATGTAGCTATTGGTATGCCTTTGTTATTGCACAATTCCACACATCAGTCTCTCTCCCAGATGCCTGAATAATACACTGTCTGGTGATTTACTCAGGAAACCTGGTTACTTCTTGAAAATTTCACTGAGCAGAGAGAGCATGCTTGCATCCAAGATGCCCCTTCTGCCCTCAGACTTTTGGGGGACGTCTAGATTCTGGAGTTCCATGCAGCTGAAGGTCTGCACAGTTCTGTTGCTCCTCAGAAGCTCTGTCTGGGTGTATGTGTAAGCTCAGAGTGGTGGTGGCCTGGTTCTGACATGGACCAAATATTGTGGCAGGTGGTCCCCATGTTTGTTTCAGTAGGTGCATTCCCCTACTGCTCCTAGAAAAGGGAGAGAGCAGGCTGCCACACATGATCTGCCACAACACAACTGGATACAGCTGATCCTTCATGCCATTTCTGCCTTTCCTGGGCACCACACTACTGGTTGCTTGCATTCCCTATGTGCTGTCTTTGTAAATGTGAGGACGTTATACTGCTTCTTCTAGCCCTGTCCATGCTTTTGTCACAAGGCTGTAGGCTTCTGGCTGCTCTGGTTGGGTATCTCCTTGCCCTGGAGTCTCCTCAATTTCAGGACCAATCCCAGCACACTGCAATCGCTCACTGCCGCAGAACACATCTGCACTGGAGCTGATCACCACAGAAAATTAAAGTCTTTGAATTATTTGCTCATGCCTACCATGGTTAGAACAAGCTCCAAATGTACTTTCAATATTTTGTTGACCTTTGTAGTGATTAATATTATTAGTTTCAGTTATTATTTTAGTCATCTAGAATATTTAATAGTTCTTAACAGCTAAAGCAATAATGGATCACTTGTTTAATTCTAATGGGTCATTTTTGTAATGACTCAATGTTCCAAATCCATTTACTACTTTGTTGAGCCTAAGAAATCTGTAGAAGACAACAGTCTTTAAAAATAATAGCTTTATTCCAAAAGTGAAAGCTAGGAGGGAATGCAGTACTGCTGAACTACAAGGTCTTGTAATAGTGTGTTGTGTAAGCAAGTGTAAGCAATTAGATAGTGGAACATGCATTACAGAGGAAAAATTTAAATAGGGAGCATGAGAAATAGTAGCAGAGTAAAGGTAATGTCAACACTGTGGAGTGACAACGTTACTTTTCAATCTCTACTCAATGTTATCTTTTTGTATATTTGGTGAGCACATATGACTTCTTTCTATAATGGAAGTCACTAATTTATTTTTATGGTGTCTTAGCTGTGCCAATATGCTTTTCACTAATTATATCTAAAGCTAAAAGAAAACAAAAACAAACTAAAAAAGCAAAATAAAAAAAAAAATTGTCTTAAAAAGCAATCAGATTTGTGTTCCCTGCACTTCTAGTTGTTGCATGTCTTGGACATCATAGGAATCCCTTTAATAAGGCCTGTATCTTTTACCCAAGTTAAACTTTCTTAGTCTCTAGTTGTCAGGAATATTTTAATCTTTAGGATTTAGGATCACAGTGTTTCTCAGACTTGAAATAAACTGCAGCTGCTTACATTCCAAAGCCAGAATGAATAAAGTCCCCTTTTTCTTTTCCTTCACAGGAATGCAACATTTGTTCTCCTTTGCACCTCCCTTAGACATGGTTTTATGAACACAGCTGCCAATGGGGGAAACTGATGGAAAGCATTCAAAAATCGCTAAGTACTGGAAATGTAAATGAATGACACTTAAAGAACAGCAAAAACAACCAAAACAACATCTTTTGTGAAAAGTTGCTCTTCATGGACACAGTGGAGCCCTTCAGATGAGTCAGTGTGCAGGAGAAATACAGTAGGTATATATTGAAAGGCATGACCCATCTTGATAATGGGGAGGCAGTCACTGCAGAAATCTAAACAAGGACATGAGATGGCGTGGCAACCTTAATCCTAAGAATAAATTTTTATATACAAATTACGTGTTATTATTTAGAATAAGATCTTGGCTTTATAATGCATAAATATATGAGAAAACAGCTCAGCAGCATTTAAGACAGTAAATGAAATGGTATAATTTACTGAAGAAAATACTGAGATCATTGGAATGTCACTAGCTGGAACAATATAAAATATATACTGAGTAAAGTAGGCAATTCTAATTGTTGATGTCTCATTCCAGTTTATAGGAGGGAGATTAAAACACAATGGGTCAAATGTTAGCCTAACCTGTCTATTACAAATCCTAGTTGCTTATGGATATGGGGAAGGGAATATGGGCAACAGAAAAGAGACAGGAAATAAAAATGAAGAGTCTTTGTAGAAAGCAAGAGAGATAGTCACCACCATGGGTCCAGCGTGGCTCATAGTATGTCTCTTGAAATCAGGAAATATGTCCAGTCAACATGGGGGATGGGAGGAAGCCAAGGACCTTCCCAACAAGCAGGCCCGGAGGGTTCTTCCAAAGAGGCTTTTTCTCATTGGGGAATTACTCCATCAAAGGTTTCTTTTCTTTGGGAATTCTTCTCCAATGTTAGAGAGGGCCTTTTATCCCCCTTTCTCAGTTTTTTTTTGTTTTTTTTTTTTCTTCTTCTTTTCTCTCTGTCAGTGTGACATACCTGGCCCATCAGATAAGCCAACAGGGAATGATGCCTTTGCTGCCATGCACAAGCATTATTGCCTTTTGCAGTGCTCAGCTCCTTCAAGTCGCCCCCTTAAAAAAGACTGCCTGTTCTGCTTCTGCTTACCCTTACAGTCATAAGCAGCAGTATTGTGGCACGGTGACACCCATCCACCCCTAGATAATTTGCAGTAGCCAGTTAAAGTCTTATCACCAAAAAGGCCTCATGAAGCAAGCTTAGAGACAAAAACAAAAACCAGTTCTGTTTTTCACAGTTGGTCCCCCTTTCCATCTCAGATTTTCAAAAAAAGAAATAGAAGTAATGAAAGAGTTTAAAAGGCAACAAGAATATGGCTTGGATATGGTAAACTATTAAATAACATAAAGTCTTCAGTTCAGAGATAAATATTTTAGGGCCCAGCAAAACAGTTTATAAAATTTTAAGGAGTGTGGGAGACAGTGAATAAGGAACAGGAAATAGCAAGTGGTAGGTTTCAAAGCAACAAACAGCAGTATTACCTCAGACAGTTCTGGTACTTTAATAAAGAACAGTAGAAACTACAGGTTTCTATGACCTTAAGACCTACTAGAGTTAATGAAATAAAATCTATTCAATACAGTTATGGAGGGTGATAACAACTCTGATTCAAAAGCCACTGCTGATCTGGAAACTACTGCTGTGCAGGTAATTGCCAGAAATTATTGCTCTGTGTGTCCTCATATCTTCCTTAATACTTATTTCTGATTACAGTACCTTCAAAGTATTAATCTACAGTATTATTCTATCTATACAAATATTTGCTTTAATCCAGTTAGTTTGTTCTTAATGATAGTTTTTCTGATTTCTAGAATAGAAATTGATTTTAATGTTTCATAGCTGCTGTTCCTTTTTGTTGCCGTAACTCACAAGAGTAAATCTGGGTAACTAGATGTTGCTCTGAGCTGTAAATAAACCAAACTACACATTCCAGAATACATTATACTACCTCTGTTAATCAGTACAGGCTAAATCTAAAAGATATATTCACAAGTCCATCCAAATGACAAAATAAGCTTTTGCTCTAGGTAAACTGAAAGGAAGGTGGCAACTTTGCTGATGATAGGAAATAGGGAAAAGCGGTTCTGTTATACCAGAAGGTTGTGCTACCATTCAGAGAATCCTGGACAGGCTGAGAGTTGTGCAGAGAGGAACCTGTTGAGGTTAAACAAGAGAAAGTGCAGTCCTACAATAAGGAAAAACAAACAAACAATAACAACAACAACAAAAAAAAAACAACCACAACCACATACATCAGTACACTTTAGTAGATGACCTATTGGAAAAGAGCTCTGTGGAGAAGGACCTGGGTGTTCTGGTGTACAACATGACAACTATGAGCCAGCAGTGTGCTCTTGTGGCCAAAAAGGCCAATGGGCAGCAGTAAATATTAAAAAGTAAATGGACACCAGGTCAAAGGACATGATCTTCCCCCTCTAATATGCCCTACTGAGGCCACAACTAGAGTACTGTATCCAATTTTGGTCTCCGTAGTTAAAGAAAGGCAGAGGGCAGTAGAAGACTACAAAGATATTGTGGGGTCTGGAGTACCTCTGTTATGAGGAAGGGCTGAGAGACCTGGATTTGCTCAGCCTGAGTAGCAAAGGACTGAGAGGGGATTTTACCAACATATAAATATCTTTAGAGGATCATGCCAGACTCTTTCCAACAGTGCACAGTGATAGGACAGGGTGCAAAAGATACCAGCTGGAACACAAGAATTTCCCTACAAACATGAGGAGGAATTCTTTTACTTTGAGAGTGACAGAGTAATGGAACAATCCTCTCAGAGACGTGGATTATCCTCCTCTTTAGGCATTCAAAATCAACCTGGATTCTTTCTCGTGCAACCTACTCTAGGCAACCTACTGTAGCAGTGGGGTTGGACTCGATGATCTCTTGAGGTCCCTTCCAACCCTTACAATTCCTTGATTCTGCAATTAATGTAAAATATTTTGCTTGGTTGGTGTCTGCTGACTTTTACAGATGCTGGATTTGTTAAAGCAGAAAACGTTATCTCTAAGAACACTGGGTTTGTAAAAGATGCCTTTTTCCTTTCAGGTATTTATTCTTTCAGATTGCACTGAGCACGAACTGGTGTTTATGCAGTGCTAGCTCTGTTCATGCTATCGAAACTGTGCCATTAGAGGAGGATAAACCAGTATTTTCCAAATAATACACATATATATACCTGCGGGAAGAAAGTTCCTACTGCTTTCACCTTTCAAAATTAATAGAAAATGCATTTTGTCCTTCCTGTTTTTCCAGCTGTGTGGCTCATGAGTTGCATGGAACTTAAATATGTTTATAGTAAAAAAGGTATACATGGATCATACTAAATATGTAGAAATATTCTACATTTTCTTAGTAAATATTCTACTGCATACATGCTATAAGTTTAAATTATTTTAAGATGGGTTTGCAGTCAAAATTCCATGGAATATAGTTAGGTCTGGCAGCAGCCAAAGAGAGTTGGATCAGAAAATTGTTTTGAAAGACTGAGTACAATTTAAGCTTTCTTTTAATGGAAAATAAGAAATATTTTTTACACAACATGTGGGTTATTTGAAAGAGGTCTTGGCTTTATTTTCAAGTATCCTCTTTTGCTGAAATCTTCAAAACACTTTTTACCATAAACTGTAACACCTTCAAAGATTTGGAAAAGAAATTGTACTAGTAAAAGCAGTCTTCCACAGTATTGTTACATGTAGAACTTTTCCACAGTATTGAAGTTTTAGCTATAGGCTTAGTGGAAGTTTGAGCCAGTAAAGACTGACAGCTATGCTCACAAAATTATATTGGTGTGTGGCTGAAAACTGGAGATAAATAGACAGTTGACTGAGCTTGATGTGCCCTCAGTTGAAGCATGTATGGGTTGCTTTTTTTTTTTCCCAGTCTTCCTTCAAAATAACAGCTGAAATACTTTTAAAAAGCATTACAAAATGCTGTGTGGACTTCCGTACTGCTATTATATTCAAGGGTATTTCTAAATTGGTTTGTTGGATCACAGAATAACAGAATCACAGGGATTGTATGGGACCTCAAGAAATCATTGAGTCCAACTCCTCTGCTAAAGCAGGTGCCGTACAATAGGTAGGTGTCCAGATGAATCTTGAATATATCCAGAGGAGAGTCCACAACCTCTCTGGACTGCCTGTTCCAGTGCCCTGACAAACCCAAGGGCAGTAAATTTTTTCCACATGACTGTATGGAAGTTCCCATGTTCAAGTTCTGGGCCACTGATTCTTGTCCTGTCAGTGCACACTACGGAAAAGGGCCTGGCCTCATCCATTTGCCTCCAACCTCCCTTTAGATATTTAGATAAACATTAATCGATCTCCCCTTAGTCTTTTTTTCCCTAGGTAGAAGAGACCCAGGTAACCTAGCCTTTCTGCATACATGAGAAGCTCCAAGCACTTTACAGAATCATAAAATCCTTGGAGTTGGAAGGAACCTCTGATGGCCTACTAGTCCAACTCTCCTGCTGTGAACAGGGACATTTACAGCTAAATCAGGTTTCCCAGGGCGTAATCCAGCCTCACCTTGAAAGTCTCCATGGATGTGTCATCAACCACACCACTGGACAACCTGCTCCAGTGCCGCATTGCCCTCACTGTAGAAGACTTTTTCCTAATATCTAACTTTAATCTACCCTCTTTGAGCCTGAAACCATTTCCCCTTGTTCTATCATTACAGATCGTGCTAAAGAGCCTGTCCCCTTCTGTCCTGTAGCTCCCCTTTATATACTGAAAGGCCTCTATAAGGTCACCTCGGGGCCTTCTCTTCTCCAGGCTGAAGAGCCCCTGTTCTCTCAGACTGTCCTTGGAGGAGAGGTGTTCCACTCAGAGGATCATTTCAATGGCCCTTCTCTGGATGTGCTCCAGCAGGTCTGTGTCTCTTCTGTACTGAGCACTCCACATCTGGATGCAGTACTCCAGCAGAGGCCTCACCAACTCAGAGTAGAGAGGCAGGATCACCTCCCTTGATCTGATGGCCATTCTTCTTCTGATGTAGAACAGGACATGACTGGCTTTCTGAGCTGCAAGGGCACACTGCTGACTTACCTCCAGCTTCCCCTCCACCAGTACTCCCAGGTCTTTTTTTTTCAAGGCTGTACTCAATCCTTTCATTCCACCAGCTTGTATTGGTAGTTGCGGTTCCTTGACCTGGGTGCAAGACCTTGTACTTGGATTTGTTGAACCTCATGAAGTTCATCTGTGCCCACTGCTCAAGCCTGTCTAGGTCTCCCTGGATGATAGCCCATCATTCTGGTGTGTCAACTGCATACCACAGCTTGGTGTGATCAGCAAACCTGCACTCAACCCCACTGTCAGTGTCATTGATGAAGATACCAAAAAGTGTTGCTCCCAGCACTGACCTCTGGGGGACACCGCTTGTCACTGATCTTCACCCATTGAGCCCCTGGCAACTGACTACCAGGACTGTAGGATAAAACATATAGATTAAAAAGTATAATGTGGAACAAACAGAAGGAGTGGGAAAACTACACTCATGCACAAACAGGTTATTTCAAAGGAAAAAAACACAAAACTCAAGGCAGCCTGTATCCCATCAGGTTGAGGGAAAAAAATTCTCAGGCAAGAACACAAAAGAAAGGAGTAAACAAGTCTGAGAATAGCTGCAAACGAAAACCTTCCTTGCCTGTTCACCCCCGCAGGTGCCTCTATGCAGCAGGTATGGGAATCTTGATGTGGAAGGCCCCTCTGTGGATGATAACAGCCCACAGACAAACAAACATACAAACAAACAAACGAAAACTAGCAAAAGCCTTCCTTAAGATTACTGAAAAAGAAGAGATAGGTATTAATTGTAGGTGACTCCTCCCTACATAGAACTGAACATCCAATATGCTAAATTTTAAGAAAGTTAACTTCAAGCTCTTCAGGGAGTTAGTCAACAAAAACACTCTGGGAAATTGGCCTCATGGGCAAGCGTGCAGAGCAGAGATGGTAGATCTTTCTGGAAACTATCCTTGGTGCACAAAAGCGTTCCATCCCCAGATGTAGCAAGTCAGGAAAGGAAAGCAAGAGACTGGCATGGTTGAACTAGGACTTGCTGGTCAAATTGAAGAGCAAGAATAAAATGCATAGACATGTGAAAACAGGGACAAAAGCAGTGGGAAGAATATAACAAGTCTGCTAGACTGTGTAGGGATGAAGTCAGGAAAATCAAGGCCCCGCTTGAACTAACTTGGCCAAGATGAACAAGAAAGGATTCTACAGATATCCCAGCCAGAAAAGGAAAGTCCAAGAGGATGTTCCTTCCCTAGTGACTGATACTGGTAAGAACAGACAAGGAGAAGGCTGAGGTATTTAACACATTTTTTGCCTCAGTCTTTTCTGATAACTGCTCATCACATAGCCCTCAATATTTGGTTTGGTAGGAGGAAAGTGGGGAAGCAAAATCCCTCCCACTGCAAGTGAAGACTACGTTCATGACCACCTGAGGAACTTGAAAATCCACAAACCTATGGTTCCCAATGAGATGTATCCTAGAGTCCTGCAGGAATTTGTTGATGTAGTCACCAAGCTACTCTCTGTGATATTTGAAAAGTCGTGCAGATATCCCTAGACAGATGCAAGAAATTTTCAGCTGGGATATTAGCAATGTTTTCTGAGGAATCCTCACAAGATCTTATTGGACAATTCAGAGGTTTTTCCTATGTAGTTTCCTAAAATGACAGCATTCCTTGGCCCTTCTCCATAACAAGGAACTCCATCCCCTTCCCTCATCAAATACAGTTTAAAACTCCGGTAGTCTGGAGCCAGCTTGCTCCCCATAAAACTTTTGCCCTGTCTGCTCGGTCGTATTCTGTCAATGCCCACACACCTGTTTTTTCAAAACCTAAGATCATAGTACCCAAACCCTTGATCCTGACACTATGCCCTCAGACAGTAATTTACCTGACCGATTCTTCTTTCCAGGTCGCAATCACCAATCACCAAGAGAACACTAGCACTAATGATCCCTTTAGTATCTTTCCAAGGGATGCAAAGTCCCTTTTAATGTTCTGTGATTTCCTTGTTGCAACATCCTGAGACTCTACTTGAATGACAATCAGCTGGTAGTAGTCATCTAGTTTTATCAGACGTGGTAGAGTCTTTTAATGTCTCTGACATATAACCCCAGAAGATGGCAAACCTCTCGGGAGAGGTTATCTGGGCAGCAAATGGGGGACTCAGAGTAACCCAGCAAGGAATTCCCTATTACCATGACTCTTTGCCCTTTCCTGGTGGCATTAGTTTTAATATAAATCCTCAGTTGGCTCTTCTCAACATGTTTGCTACTTCCTGGGCTCTGATTGGTATCCAGACACTCTTCTGTTTCCAGCCCGTTTCTTCTGTCTATTGCTCAGAGGAACTGTGAGAATAGAGAGAAGACACTTCCTACACCAAGGAGAGATGAGAGTCCATTCCCCCTCATCTCGTGTGTTATCTTGTCCTTTATCCTTCAGGTCGGAAGCTGGTTTAGCTTCTTCCCAAGGCAGGGACGTAATAGGGGACTGCCAGACAGCATGTGTCAGTTCAGGCCTCCTCCTTGACTCTCAAATGCCTCTCAGCCTAGCGATTTCTTCCTGCAGCCTGGCCATCTGCTCAAGAAGTTTGCTAAGCAGGACATGCCTATGCCCACTACAACCCCCACCCCTCCTCCTCCTATCTCAGGCCCTGGAGGGACTTCCAGATATGTTGGTTTTATTTGTTCGAATGTTTGTTTAATACATGGAGTAATAAGAATATTTGTGCTTCAAAATAATAACATTCTTGCTATTCTTGCTGCATATTCGAACAAATAAAACCAACATATCTACATGTTGCAGAACAGAAAAATAAACAGCTGGAAAAGTAAATAAATCTATTTGAAATTCTAGTAACCAGACCAGCTTTTGTGCTGTTTAGGAGCATCAATTAGTTCAAAGGGTTATTTCATCAAATGTTAATTTTGATGCCCACCAGTGAAT
>JAPSGF010000089.1:2335312-2354476 GCA_035772895.1 Perdix hodgsoniae
ACAGGTCCTGCGTGGGGGTGTAAGAAGAGGACACACATTTTTCATTAGTATAAACTGATTAAGATTGGTAAAGCCAAAATTTAAAGACCATTAGTAATCACAACTGGAGGTGATCCTGCTATAGCTACTGGCAATATCTGCTTTTAATTTAGTAATGATATGTTTCAAATGGAGATGTTGTCACACTCTAAGGAAAAAAAGTCCACATCAGCTCAGCAGATAGTAATTGGTAATTCATGATGAAGATGGCATTTGAAATGAAGGCAAGATGTAGTTCTGTACAGGAGCATATCTTCAGGGAAGTTCAGATGTTGTGAAATTGAGATAAACTAATTTGACAGAAAGTGGTTTGCAGCAAGCTCATCTCATCTTTAAAAAATAAATCTCTTTATTTGGAATTCAAGTTCTACTTGAAATTAGGATGGTGTTGATCCTTCTTCTGGAGGTCTGTTTATTTGAGTTGTATGTAGTATTGAGTCAGAACACAAATAACTTAAAACTTCACAACTCTCCATCTTTGTAAGAAACAAGAAAAAGTACTGACATAGTAGTGTTCCTTAGGTAAGCTGCCTGAAGTATTAACTCCTGAAAGCAGCAGAGATGAAAACTTACAATTATGAATTTTTAAGGCAATTATGTGCCAAATACTACATAGAATCACAGAATCATAGAATGGTCTGGGTTGAAAAGGACCACAGTGATCATTGAGTTTCAACCCCCCTGCTATGTGCGGAGTCTCCAACACCAGACCAGGCTGCCCAGAGCCACATTCAGCCTGGCCTTGAATGCCTCCAGGGATGGGGCATCCACAACCTCCTTGGGCAACCTGTTCCAGTATGTCACCACCCTCTGAGTGAAAAACTTCCTTCTAATATGTAACCTAAACCTTCCCTGTCTCAGTTTAAAGCCCCTTGTCCTATCACCATCCACCCTCGTAAACAGCCATTGTCCCTCCTGTTTATGTGCTCCCTTCAAGTACTGGAAGGCCACAACGAGGTCTCCCCATGAGCCTTCTCTTCTCCAAGCTAAACAAGCCCAGTTCCCTCACCCTTTCCTCATGGGAGAGGTGCTCCAGCCCTCTCATCATCTTAGTGACACACCTCTGGACCCATTCCAAGAGCTCCACATCCTTCCTGTGCTGGGGGCCCCAGGCATGAACACAGTACTCCAGATGGGGCCTCACAAGAGCTGAGAAAAGGACAATCACCTCCCTCTCCCTGCTGTCCATATCTCTTTTAATACAGCCCAGAGCACAGTTGGCCTTCTGAACTGCAAGCGCACACTGCTGGCTCATGTCCAGCTTCTCATCCATCAGGACCCCAAGTCCTTCTCCGCAGGGCTTCTTCATTGTATTAAAGTAAATATTGCAAAGAGTAAGGCAATTTTCACTACATTGTAATAACAGGACATTCTAAAATACATCACATATACTCACAAGTCAGGAAATTCAGCTCTTCAATCATGCCTTACATAAAAAATAACTTTTTCTTGATGTTTTTAAGATCTCCAGGAACATCATTCTGTTTCAAAAGCTATCATATCTTAGTATTCTGATTGACTTAGCTCTAATCAGTCTAAACAGACTCCAAAAAGCACACATCGATTTCAGAATTACACCAACTCTTTAATTCTGACTGATGTATTCCCACCAGCAATTACGACATGTCATGTAAAATGACAGACTTTTTCCACTACCATTAATATACTTATATATGTGAAATGCAGTTGACAGACAAGTCTAATCAAATGTTGAGTTTTCTCTTGGTTAATTTGATGGCAAAAATGAATTCCTCACAATTGCGTTGCAAGTCATGCGTAATCATTTCTATATTTTATATTAAATATTATTTTGGCATTAATCTTCACATTTTTCTTTCATAAATCAAGATAAGCAGAAAAAATCTATTTCTACTAGTCTAGCACTTGCTTTGTTTAATGTTAACTAAGTTCATATCTGTATTTTCTCTGTTGTTTGTTGTTATTTGCAAGTTAGGTCAGCATATGTTAATAAAAAATACTTGAGGAATTATAAAAATTCTCTCTTCTGATATTTTCATTCTCTTAAACATCAGTAGATTGTTTTGTTTTGTTTTGTTTTGTTTTTCCCTGAAATTCCAGTAGCAAAACGCTTGTCTACTGCTTGTGGATTTTTTGTTGTTGTTGTTTTCTTTTTCAATGTAACAGTATGTTATGAATTTATATGTAATAGCAATACAGAAAAATCAGTAAATTGTTATTGCATCCTTTTTTTTTGTTTGTTTTTTAGGGGATATTTTATACCCACTAGGAAAGTGTTTTTGTAATATCTTTGTTGAATAATCTCTCACATTTGGACCTAGTATACATACATAGGTCTCTCTGGAAGTAATGATTCCTATTTATTGCCATAGAAACTACAACAGATACAAAGAGCGCAATAACAAAGATCAAATTCTCAGCTACAAAAAACTATTTTTCAACATAGTCACCATCATTAACTTTGTATTTGTACCAGGAATGAACAAAAGTCCACATGTCATGCTCATAAATTCTGCATGATTTTTTGCAATGATTTTTCACATGACTATTGCTACTCCTAGAATACACAACCCACTACTATGCTCATATCCACTCTTTGGCCTCCTTAAATGTTTAGCAATCAGTAATGAATGTCAAAGGGTGCCATTTTTTTTCTGCAGAGAGAAATTCAGTGGCACATCTTTGCTACATCTGCACTTCCATGTCAGATGTGACAGACTGCTCCTCTACTGCCATCTGTCACACAGCAATAAAATGTAAGGGAAAATGGGTAGGAAGTTTCAACTTCTGCCATCCCACCAGCATCTGCCTTTGATGCTATGGGCCAACATAATAAAATAGCAGGCTAGCCCTTGTTTATAAAACTTCTCATTCACTTTGGAGAAATTTTGATATGATAGATCTTGTGGAGATGTGAAAGCTTGAGAATAATCAGCTAAACTATTTTAAAGAATTTAACTTCAGTGTTATCCCCAGGCTTCGTTTGTTATTATAGTGTAAGTTTCAAAAATATGAACAAAGTTTCTCACAGAAAGTAATTAGTGCTGATGAAGAAAATACTTCAAATGTTCCATAATATTGAAAGATGTTCATTTTATTTAGAATAAGTCTTCAACACTCCTTAAAAATTGCAATCAAAATGTTAGGTTTGAGAACTTTATGGGATTTTTTTTTATTATTTATTTTTGTGGGCTTCATGTTTGTTTTTGGGTGTGTGTGTGTTTGTTTGCTTACTTTTGAAAGTAGAAGTACACTACTAGACTGTATCCAGCTTTTTTTTTTGTTTGCCTGCTTTTTGTTGGATAAATATAGCAGGCAAATTTATATTTTCTCCAGATAACAAGTTTTTATCTTAGGTACTCACTCAGATTACAGTTTTTTTATTTTCCTATCAAATTAGAATTTGAAACAACTTAGTAAATTTCAGAAAATATTAGAAGAATAATTCCAAAAAGCTCATAATCTGTTTTTTCAGAGTGTTGCTCCCTATTTTCTGAGTTGTTTGCCATACCATGAGGGGGACATCTGTGATGTTCTTAAACTGCTCACATTAACACATTGGTGATAGGAGCAGGGATGAGATAATTGTAACTGAGAAGGGGTCTGTACCATATGATACTGGTTATAAAACAAATTTTCTTTGCTGGGTGATCTATTAAAGGATTATTCCCTGAAATATGTTAATAAACCTGTAGTCTAGTCAGATTTTTTTCTGATATATTATGTTTCTGCTCCTGCTGTCTGAGAGAATGTGACAGCTTATAGCAAAAAGAAGACAAGTAAATTGAAATCAACAAATTTCATTAATTTCATTGAATACAGTTGGGTTTGGAAGAAGGACAAAAGGGAGTGATCCTAGTCTAAAAAGTGTATAAGAAAAAGGCTGCAATTTGAAGGAACAATATTTGATGTGTTTTTGCAATGAACTTTTATTTCTGTTTCATTATTAGTCTGGTGGATGGATGTATTCATCTAAAATTATCACTGTTGAATGTTTAAATAGTGATTTTAGTTGAAACTGGGAACTTTTCCACTTAGTGTTGAATCTCATACTACTTTATTAACATACAGGTTTAGGGTCATATTCTTCACAATTTAAGAGAAAATATGTGGATTTTCTTGCATTTATTCTAGAAAACTTCACCTGTGATGTAGGTATTTAGTTCTTAAGAATCATCTTAATTTTTTGCTTGTGTTGGAAAATGTGTACACATCAAACATTCATGACTATCTAACTTTCCAGGAGGTACTGCAACCTATTAACATTTTAGGCTTTAAAATAAATAAACAGATCTGAATTTTAAAGCAAAAAATAACAGCAGAGCAATGAAAATTTACCTGGTGCAATCATCTACACTATTTAAGAATTCTAAGAATTAACACATCTACACTTTTAAGAATTCTAATTTATCTGCTATTATGCATGGATAAAATAATGTATTTGGTACAGCGCAGAAAGTAAAACAAAAAGGGTTGTCATATGTCTCTCCCTCCTTGAAACTCACAGTACTGATTCACTGGAAGAATTCCAAAGCAAGAAGCCCAGAGGGGGAAAAATAAAAGATTTTTCTCATGCATCTAAGCATATAAAGATTAAGAGAATGTTAACTTCCAGTTATTGCACCTTATCTGTTTGATACCTGAATCTTTTAGTCTAGAGTTTTTATAAAGTATCACTCAAACAACATATTTTCATCTTTTAGAAGTAAGAAACACTCATTTATATGGGTAAACAGATCTTTTATCACCAGTGTCTCATCAATAGAATTTGAAATTCCTATAGTTATTTTCAAGGAAAATTCCATTGTCTTTTGCAGTTCTGTCATTGAAATGCATATAATATATTTTAGAAGCGTGTATATAGAAATATGTATGCATACATATCAATATTTTGGTCCTCAGATCACTGGTATACAATATTAACTCACTTAAAATTTAGGGTTAAAACATTGTAGGAAGCATCAATAGACAAGACCGTTTCTGTTAAAATTTCACAAACTGAAACTGACAGGCCAGGCCACCATAAACATGCAGAAATAATAAGAACCTCAGAAAAAATAATTTCTGCTCTGTAAAAATCTCTTCACTACAATTGTTGAAGGGGAGATGTAGGATAAAAGGAGTATTTTTTCCTGGGGAAAAACAAAACAAAACAAACATCAACCACAAAAAACAACAGAAACCCTCACCTTAGAATGAAAGAAGAATAGTAATAAATACGATGTATCACTCTTTCAACTTATTATTGATGAACATGAATCTGATGAATGTTCTTATTTCCTATCTGAAGATTTTAAATCTGAAAAGTTTTAAATCTCTCAGAAGAATTCAGTTTTGCTTCATAGCATGCAAATCTGAAGTATTTAAAGCTGAAAAATTCCTTCATTGTAAGCATTAATGTTATAGACAAATTAATGTATGTGAAGTAAATGTGGGTGTAGATAGCTTCACCTAAGTACATTGGCAAGTTGTCATACAATACAAGATCTGAAGAAATATAGCTGGTGCTAAAGCTCAGATGACCACCATGTATGTACTTCAAAGGCTTACCTCACACTAGCTCCAGCTGTGCCTGTGGACCAAATATCCGTCAGTGACTAGATGAAACATTGCGGTGTCCTCCAAAATGAATATGTGTTGATTGTTCCGAAGTCATCTATTCATATTAATTAAAGCACTACAAAGAGATATGCTAAAAACTTTATTCCTGATAAAACCTAAAATGTTGAAAGCTACACATCTGTTAGTTAATATCATGTTTTATGGGTTCATCATCTGATATATGGTTTTCAGAAGAGTTGTAGAATATTACTTCCAAGTAAAACTTCCAAGGTGGGTTTTGATTAATTATTGAAACAGATTAAACTTCCTATATCTATATCTTGAAGCCTTCTTAAAATAAAGATAAAAATATGGAAAAAAGAACACTTCATGATTATGTTTGAGACATGGAATTTTGTAGTTTTCTAAGCAGTTAAAATGTCATGTAAAATACTGATTAGCAACACAGCATGTACGTTGTCACTCTGTTACTATGAATAAATGGAGACCTACTAATAGTAAATACAAGATTCAGAATAAAATTCTCAAAGCAGTCATTCTGTCTTTCTGTAAGACAATTATGGCATGCTTTTGCAAAACACACCTGATTAACAAATGTAGTGAGAGACTAAATTTCTATTTAATGAGTTTTAGTATTTTTCAGAGTAATAAATATTAATATCTGATTATAAAAAACATTCTAAATTGAGCAGATTTGGGGACTTGTATTTTAAGCAGTAGAATCAAAAGGTTGTAATGATGATCTGCACAGAAACAGAACATTCAAGAATCAGCGTTCTGTGAAATCTATAGAAGGAAGAAATGCTTGTATCCCACAGAGCTGTTTTGTGTAAGAGAGCACTAGTCTAGTACATAAGTTTATGTACATAAATAGAAAAAATGTTGTTCATGCTGCTGAGTTGCTCACTTCATGAAAGAAAAGCCAGCTATTTTCCAAAAAATTACATCAAACATAGACTCTAAATCTGATAACTGTAATTAAATTTAGCCATTGTAATTGCTGCTGCACAGGAAGTAATGTTAGAGTGTAGACTGAATATACATTCATAGTCACATCAGAAAACAAGGACATAAATAAAATTTGGAATTAAAATTGTACATCTAGATTTCCTCTGGAAAGAAAAATAAATAAAAACTCTGGATCTTCACCATAATTAGATTTAATTAAACATGATTAGCACTAGAAAACACAGTATTTTATCTGGGAAAATCTGCCTAAGAAACTCATAGATCTCTGTTGTTCTTCCACATTCTCAGCTTTATCACCCAAAAACACGATGCCGTGTGATCTTTGGGTCAATAAGAACCTTAATTTTAATAATTCTCCACTAAATTGGAGCAAGTTCTGTTGAAAGTTTTCCTTTTTTTGTCTTAACCATACTTTATGTCAAAATGTTCTGCTTTTAATGATTCTTTTCACAGAAAAATTCTGTAGTCTTCTTTGGTAAGAATGTCATTCTACAGTAGAAAAATATACCTATTTTCCTCACTAGTGATTAATCTCAAATACATATCGCTGGTTATACTTGACAAATATCATATTTGCCAATGGATAATGCTGGAGTTTGTCTTCTAATTTTATTCTACCACTTAAGCATGCATCAAAAATACTCCAATATCAATGCAATATATAATCTTGCCCATAGATTTTGTTTTATACACATGTTTGTGGGACATTTATTAGTGTCTCAAAGATGCAAGGTTTCTCCAGATTATATATTCTAGATCACTATCACAGAATCACAGACTCACAGAAACACCACAGTTGGAAAAGGCCCACAAGATCATCCAGTCCAACCATCCACCTATCGCCAATAGTACTCACTAAACTATATCCCTCAACACAATGTCCAAACATCTTTGATCTTTGTTGAACATCTGCAGGGCTGGTGACAGCACCACCTCCCTGGGCAGCCCATTCCAGTGCCTGAACACTCTTTCAGAGAAGTAGTATTTCCTAATGTCCAGCCTCAATCTCCCCCGGTGTAACTTGAAGCCATTCCCTCTAGTCCTATCACCAGATACATGAGAGAAGAGGTCTACCCCCATCTCACTACAACCTCCCCTCAGGTATTATAGAGAGCAATAATGTCTCCCCTGAGCCTCCTCTTCTCCAGACTGAACAATCCCAGCTCCTTCAGCCACATGTCGTAAAGCCTGTGATCCAGACCCCTCACCACCTTTGTTACTCTTCTTTGAACCCACTCCAGGGCCTCAGTGTCTTTCTTGCAGTGAGGGGCCCAAAACTGGACACAGTACTCGAGGTGCGGCCTCACCAGAGCTCAGTACAGGGGAACAATTACTTCCCTGTTCCTGCTGGCAGTGCAGCTCCTGATGCAAGCCAGGATGCTATTGGCTTTCTTGGCCATCTGGGCACACTGCTGGCTCATGTTCAGCTGAGCATCAATCAGTACCCCCAGGTTCATTTCCTCCATGCAGTCTTCAGCCACTCTGCCCCAAGCCTGTCGCACTGCCTGGGGTTGTTGTGGCCAAAGTGCAGGACCCGGCATTTGGCCTTGTTGAACCTCATCCCATTGGCTTCAGCCCAGCTATCCAGCCTGTCCAGATCCCTCTGTAGGGCCTCACAACCCCCAGGCAGATCGACACTTCCAGCCAACTTGGTGCCATCTGCAAACTTATTGAGGGTGCACTCAATGCCCTCATCCAGGTCATCAATAAAGATATTGAAGAAGACAGGCACCAGCACCAACCCCTGGGGAACACCACTTGTGACTGGTCGCCAGCTGGATTTAGCTCCATTCACTACCACTCTCTGGGCCCAGCCTTCTAGGCAGTTCCTTATCTAGCCAAGGGTGTACCTGTCCAATTTTAAACTCTTAGTTGTATCTGTCTTTTGTGTTTAGCAGATAATTCTGCTTCCCTTCCTCCTGTGCTTTCCCTCCAGCCATGAGTCTAATATTGCTATACAATGTATAGAGTAAATTTTAAGATCCTTATGTATGTTACATTAAAAAATGCTTCAATTCATTCTATGCCACTATTTTTTCATTTTGGTTACCAAAAAATTGCACTGAAATCACAGATGATAGTGATAAATTAATGACATAATTTTTTATTCTGGAAAGAATAAACACATGCAGAGATTACTAGCCTGCTTTTCTAATTGGTAAAAGGAACCCTTCAGTTTTTGTTTACTAGAAAAATAGCTATGGAATTCATTCAACCACATTATTAATAAGTAATTGAAAGGATCATTTTGGATCTCAGTCACACTAGACTTTACCTTAGTACTAAGTTTTCATGTACTGTTCTTCCTGTATGAGGCGTCTTAATTAGTAGCGTATTTGCTTCAATAATCTACTGTTACTGAGTTGGATGATAAGGATACTTTTCTTGCAACAGATTTTGGAATATATGTGAGCATTCCTGAAGTATTAAAAAAAAAAAAAAAAAAAGTCATCTATTTTTTCATAGATACACTGAGATTGGAGAAGACACCCAAGGTCATCTTGTACAACTGCCTGCCCTTCACCAATATTTCTCCTCTAAACCATATATCTTAGTAGAACAGTTACACATTTATTGTACACTTCTAGGGGTGCTGTCTCCACTGCCCATTCCAGCACCCAATCACTCTCTCAGAGAAGAAACTCTTCCTAATATCCAGATTGAGCCACCCTTGGCACAACTTGAGGACATTCTCTCTAGTCCTGTTTCGAGTTATGTGATTTATTCATTCATTTGTGCAGATAATTGTTACTTTGTTAGTAATTGTGAAAGTAGAAGACTGACTGACCTCACAAAAGGTATTTGGTTAATACTGTTAACCATATGAGACAATGAGTTTGTGCTTGGATATGAATGCACAGTTTCAGAGTACAGGAAAAACATATCTAAAACTTTCATTAAGAGATTAGACATAATATTATTGGATAGATTTATATGTCAGTACAATAATATATATGTGCTTCCTTATGTTAATATTTCTTCATTTTAAATTCAGATGACACATTTGATGGGCAATAATGGATAAATTGGAAGCGTCAGAGGATGTATCAAATTCATAAAGCAGGAAAATAATCAGATGTTGCATGACAAGATGATAGTTACAGAAAATAATCATTCGTAGCTTCATCAATCTCATATAATGATGTTTTTTTTTAAAGGTCAGAAATAGATTAATGCCCATGCAAAAAATGTATTATTGTACATTCAAGCTGGCTGTCAACTGAGGATCTGAATCAGAGATGCATATGATCCATGAGATTTGAAGTTCAGATTCCTGGGTTGCATAAAAGCATTAATTAATTTTCATTGAATTTTCCATGAACTCATTTAAAAATATTTGGATTAATCTCTTAATTTTTAAGAGAGAAAAAAATATTAAAAGTTTTAGACACATGTAGTTTATCATTTTAACACACTTTCAATCCTGTCTTGAAAATAAAATGACAGTTAAAATGTGAATTTCTTTTTTATATTCTAAAAGTGTTTATCCTTGATAAATTTATGTTGGAGTTAAGAAATAGTTTTGCTTATTTGTTTGCTTGTTTCAGTAAATTCAGGTATCATTTAATAATTTCACTTTTTGCTTCTTCACTTGTGAGCAGTTCCTATTTTCTAGATCTATAAAAACTATTAGTTTACTTGAAATTTCACACTTTCTTTGTCGCTTCTGACAGCTTTGTGAAAATAGTGACATTGTTTCTCTTCTTTTTTCTGTTTCAAAATGCAACACTATTCTAAATATTTCTTACTTAAATGGCTTTAAGCTTATTTGTATCAACAGATTCAGGTTCTTAAAAATAATAATAATAATTTCATAGGACTAATTGTAAGTAAAAGCATAGCTAGATTTGTCTTGAACAGAAAATAATAATGGCTTTCTATCAGCTCTCTTCCATGCCAAAAGAAGTAAGCAAGAAAAAGATATATATTCTATATCTTATGTATTCTCTTTATGAAAAATTTATTTCCTTTTCATCTTTTTCTTTAATCTGAAATTGGTAGTATTCTCATACAAAATCTCATGTTTTAGAGAAGAGTTATATAAGTTATGCTACAAATTGTATCAAATGAGACTTACTTACAATGAATTTATAAATCTTAGCTTGACCTGAATTATTTTGCTGTCTGTATTAGCAACATGAGTTCGGGCAGAAAACATCTATTAGCTCTACAGAAGCTGGATGATTTAACTGAGATTGACATTCATTGCATGTAAATCTAATCTATATCTAGTTTATTGTTTTACAACAAAACTAAAACTTTAGTCATCAACAACAAAAATATGTGAGAACTTTGAAACAGAAACTATTTGAGCTTGTTTACACAGTACTGAATAGTTTTAATGAAAAAGATGTATTTAATGAAGATAACTCTATACCATGAATAAAACAAAACATAACAAAAACAAACAAAAAAAAGCCCAACCCCCTGAACAACGTGTATCAACTTAAACTGAAAAATCCTGGAGAAGATGAAATTTTATCTCTTATGGCAATAATCTGTATCAAATAAATGTTAACATGTTTTTTTATTAGATTCTGGCATGTAATGACAATTTATACAGAGAATTAACAAAACGAACTGAACTAGTGGGTGCAGGGATGGTATTCTGAAAATGAAAGGTAATATTATGTTGTGATCTCGTGTATTTCACAAACCCAGTGTATTCTTAGAGAAAGTCAGCAACTAGTTGAACAAGTATAATATCCACATAATCTAAATTTACCTAGATTTTTCCAAAATTTAATTCAACTACATTCTTTACCAAAACATTCCATAGGATAAAAAGAGAACATTTTCAAAGGAATAAATAGTAACTGCATAAAAAAAAAAGAAGATAAATTTGAATTTATAATGAAGTAAGTTGCTTTAGGAGCTACAGGAATATGTGGAGGCACACATTCCTGTAGGATAGTGCTCATGTCATTACATCTATTCAACTCAATGCTCATGTTCTTTACAAACAAGAAAGACGTTCAGTTTCAGTAAAACAAGACCAAACTGCAAAATTTCAAAATATCTTTGCTACTGAATAGGAGCAGACAGATAAAACAAAATGCAGGCATGTGAACTGACTGACTTCATTATTAGAGAGATTCACTATTAAAGTCAGATCAGTGATAAAGCCAAGATAATGAGGTTTTATTAAGAAATAACAAAAAAAAGAGAAATATGTTGTTGAAGTTGATTAATTTTGAACGTTTAGCAAAATCCTTTCAGAATGCAAAATTTAATTAAAAGTATTTGAGATGATAGACTCCGTATATTAATTCAGAAAGCATCAAGCCACTTTGTGGAAGACAAAACAAGAATGGAAATAGAAGGGACATCTGAAGGGCAATTATTTCAGTCTCCTCTTCGAACCACAAATTACTGCTAAGATAATCATACTTTCTAGATTAGTAAGTATAAAAGCAAATATAAATTAATAGAAAAAAAAATAAAAAGAGCAATGCGTCCCTGGAATAATTTTTTTGATAGGGGCCAACAGTTGGGTATTGAGGCATTTGAGCCTGGACAACCACGCAGTTTTCATTCCACCTAGTGACTTATATTTTCATTCACATCACCTCTGTTTTCATGTAAAAGTGCCATGTGAGGCTGCCAAAGGCATTACTAATCATTCTATATTGCAGCCACCGCTATTTTTCATCACCACAGCCAGTGATTTTATCATAAAACTTGATCATTGTGGTCATAAATGTGTTACTGGCAAACCAGTGTCAATTATATCTCATTATTTTGCTGTCTTAACGTGGTTAGAAATGGTTCTAGGTCTGGCTGAGATACTTCAGGGAGTGAGGTGAAATGGACGGAGGTACCCTAGATACTTATCTTTGCTTATTTCAAGACTGTCATTTTCAGCTATGGCAAGTCTGTAACAGTTGGCTTTGGTTAGTGACCGCTGCTGTCCTCAGTTCTCAGCAGAACAGAGACAGAAAATAAGATGCATAAAACACATCAAGTCAAGAAAAAGGCAGGTTATTTAAAAACAAACAAACATTCAAACATGCTTCTATTTCCCATTAACAGGAGACTTCCTGGGTAGTAAGTTCTCATACTTAACAGTTGCTTAAGAAGGCCAGCTTTTCAGTAACAAATGCTTTTCCTTTCTTTATTCTTTTGTCCGCCAACTTTCATTGCTAAACATGACATCACAGACTATGGATGGCTATTCATTCCAGTGTCACTAATATCAGCCTAGTTGATCACCCATGGCAATGATGACAGGGCTATTTTTTCTTTACCCTTCTTAGTTTCTCCCCTGTAATAATTTATATGTATAAGTATAATTTATGTATATTGACTCTTCCATTTTATTAAAACATTGTCCTTTTCTTAATAAATTAAAAAAATAATAATCACACTATGTTTCTGTCATTTAGAAAGAGATTTATTGCAGATGAATGATTTTATTCTTAACAGTAAACCTTCAGCAAAAACTGTCACGTATGTCAAATGTATTTTGTTACCACTGATGTTATTAGGATAGAAGAGCACTTCATAATTGCAGCAGCGTGTGAAGCTTTCAGAGCTTTCATTCAGTTACCAGAAGCCAAAGTCTACAGCAAAGAAAATACTGATTTTGAAAATGTAGCTCAGCATACAGTAGAGCTCAGCATACAAAGGAAAACACTATTTAAACAAGATTTTATGATATACACAATAGAAAATGTAATACTGTTATCTCACTATGGAAATGCTATTCCTAGCAGTTGCATTTCTATTAAGTGAAGTTATTGTGAAATTGTGAAATCTATTATTACACTCTGGATGAACAGTCACTCTTGCAAATATCTTGAGGAGACTAAGAAATCCCGTCAGTATTTTAATGGATTGGGATAATAAAAAGATATACAGTCCATGTCTGGCTGAGCTAAGAGCCTCCTTGTCATCTTTTTCTCCATAATATCTTGGAAACTGTATGTCTGAGGATGAGAAGAAGCCAGACAACACATACCCTGTAGAAGAGGAAATGTCTCTGTTCATGTGTGATAGAGGTATTGTAGAAAGTTTACTTCCGTTTAAGAAGCGCCTTTTCTTTTTCACCCTAAGTAAGAATTAAAAAAAAAAAAAAAGAGAGAAATTCTTATGTTTGACTCTGACTGCCTTTTTTCACTGGTATGTCCTTTTCAGAAGAGGAGAATACCTGCTTTAGAAAAAATATATGGAGCTTAATCCTCTATCCAAATCATCAAGCTTAAAACCAGTGATTATGTTAAATTTTGGTCCAAAATTTCTTCCCTGCAGAAGAACAAAAGACTAACATATCTTGTTTGGTTGATGTTTCCTTACCATCCAATTAGACTTTTTGCTTTCATTCATTAAAAAACAAAGAAAATTAAAATTTAAATCAAAACCGACATCAACCAACAAACTAATAACAACAAAAATTATCAAAAAATGTATTAAACATTTTTTTGTTTAAACATATGTATAAAACATAATACAAACAAAAAAAATTTTGTTGGAACTAGAGAAAATACAGAGCCTATTTCATATTTCTGATGCTTATATAGTCTATTCCTGCATGTGTGTCGCTTTAGATCTAAAGGGCCCTTCTCTGGAGGATTACTGCTTTCCCATCTCTGACATTTAGGGATGGTTTGCAGCTACATATGCTACAAATTTCCTATACTGTTCTATTTAAATCCAAGCCTGAAGCTTTTATATAATGACATCTTTCATTAGCCCTTTTTTCTAACTTCATCTCTCACTTGGCAATAAATGGCAGAAATGTCAGTTCCATAGTAAAATGTAGAAATGTGATGTCAGCACATATTTCTTATGAGTCCCGCTGTTTAAGAACTGTGGTCGGAATTTATACCATTTGGAACATCAGACTTCCAAGTGCAGCTTTGCAATTGGCTAACCTGTGTTATATATGATCTTCAGCAGATAGAGAATTATGAGGATTATGTGAAGCTCAGTTGACAGTGAGACCTGAATAACTTTGCATCATTTATTAAAGATGTAGCTCCTTGACTCCTTGGTTCTTCATGTGTGCGTCCAAATTATATTTGATGAAACTCTTATAGAACCATCATGAAAGTCACTGTAGAGAAGTAATTGTCTGGGGCAGTACAAAAGTAGTTCAGAGACCTTAAAAATAAAATGATTTCTCCTATAACTGAGACCATTTTTTCAGTGTTCTGTACATGAAATAAAGGGAAAGCTCCTTAATGAAACCATTTTATGAATTTGAGCAGAAAAATATTTCCTTATTACATTACCTTTGAATTTATTTGGGTAGTTTTAAATATTGCAATTTCAAATCTAAGAAAAAAAAAAAACTTTAAGGATGTAGGGCATTCACATTATCACAGAATGCTATCCATAGTACTGATAGATAAATTAAATAATCTGGATGTGAATTAAAAAACAAACAAACAAACAAAAAGTCATATTTAACACTCCCAGGCTTCAGATTCTTCACTGGATTGGATTGGACCATGTAGAGTCTAAACATTAAGACAGCATAATACAGGAAACAAGTAATGGATGAAAACTTTCTACTACAGACACAGATTCTCAGGAATGGACTTTCTAAGATATGCAAAGATATATGAATGTAAGACAGTATATTGCAAAATACTTCTTAATGTTGAAAGTAAGGTTATGTATATTCCTGTGGGTGGAAAATAAGCCATCAGAAATGTGTGATAAGGCCAAAGCATATGTGGTAATAGTTTTGCAAACTCACAGGATCTGCCTTATATTTATCCTACTAATTTTGTTTCAATTATATATATATATTATATTATATATAATATATATATATATATACATACACATTAAGAAAAAGCACTTTTCACTACTTTTATGATTTGAAGATCTAGGTAAAAATACCTTAAAGACTCTAGAAATATCACAGGTAAAAATTACACCAAACCCCTCTGAGAGTCAAATAAGTAACTAGCTAGCCTTACTGAAAATCCTAGCCATGCGGTAAAGGATAAAAAATACAGAAACTCGATCTTTAAACAGTAGGCAAAACCCTCAGACACACCAGTAATAATGATTATGCCATATTTGAGTCCCTTGTGATATGAAAAATCAATCTTTTGTGCATTCTTGGAAAATTACTGTCCCTTGTACTCTTTGCCCTGTCACCAGCTACCAAATGCACCTACTGTGTTTTGTGACAGAAGCCATTTTTTTAACACTGCCTCTCTAAAACTTGAAATTCTAGGTTGTTAAATAGCATATAGCCTTTTGCTACCCTGCTTTCCTTATCTGTTGCATTAGATGTGATTAATGCCTACTACATTCTTTCTTCTAATAGCTAGAGTTAATAGCAATTTCATGCCCTTAGTATTTTGACCTGAAGTACATATTACAAATAGAAAGACTTCAAGAAAGTCAGATGATTTTTTTTTCTTCTTAACTAGAAGGAGTAATGTTGTATTAGAGCTGAAAGCCTTGAAATTCTAATCTAAAACCAAAATCTCTAACTTCATCTCCTTCTTATTACCCTGCACAAGTAATAATGTACAATATGTAAATATGAAAGGAAAGTATGGGGCACAGAGAACTGCAGCATTATGTTCTGCCCTGCTCAAGTAATATTTCTGAAGACACAATTATTTATATTAATTATGTTTACAAAATTATGTTTAATTATGTTTATTAATTTACAGTAAGCTTGTTACACTTAGTCTCAGGAAAAAAACAAAAACAAAAACAAAAAACAAGCATACTTTTATTACATTGGAACTATTTATATTGCATTCTTCTAACTTCAGAAATCAGATAATTTTTAAAAACTCTTGATAAAACAAATGATATTATCTCTGAGACTGAGAGTCTTGGGCAATTGCATGGTATGAACTGGAAACTATATGGAAGACACGGAAAGATGATCCACTCTTATTAACATACAATGACTTAGGTTGGTAGGGACCGGAAAGCCCACCGAGTCCCAATCCCTGCTGTGGGCTGGTTGCCACCCACCACATTAGGCTGCCCAAAGTCCTACACAAAACTAAAAAAGTCCAGTTCCCTTAGCTTTATTTCCTGATTTTTTTTTTATACTTTTTTCTTCCATAGGAGAGGTGCCCTAGCACTCTGATCTTTCTACACCTCCTCTGGACCTGCTCCAATATCTCTATGTCTCAGTGGAGCTGATATGCCCCAGAACTGGACACAGTTCTTCAGATTTCAGTAGCTCCTCAGCAGGACAGAGTAGAGCAGGTAACCATCTCCTTTCACCTTTTGATACAATCAGGGTATGTTTGGATTTCTGTGATGCAAGTGCACATTGCTGGCTCAGGTTCAGACTTTCATTCAGCAGTACCTCTAAGTGCTTCTTGACAGAAGCTTATGTCCATTCACTCATGGTATATTGTATGTTGTAATACTCTTTGCCCCACTGAAAGTTCAAAAATGACATTTGATTTGGATCAAATCAAACATCTGGATCAAAATGAGGATGAAAACTTCATGATTTTTAGTTTTCTGTGCTGGCCTAAAAAAAAAAAAAAAAAAAAAGATTCTTTCTGGTTTTGTTTTCTTTGTCAGTTACATTTTGTCCTATGTCACATTTTTTAACTTAATCAACTGAAATCTTGAGCATTAGGCTTAAGAATATTATTGTGAATATGATTAGTTCAATGAAACATTTACCGTCTATTTGAATCTATGTATTATATATGTTCAATTAAAAAAACTTGCACTGTTTTGATTTCTTTGCCAGTTGCTTACATATAAATCCCAGCAGAGAAGCCTAACAGGTTTCTTAATTATATTAAGCAAATAAATATGCAAAATAATCAGGTTATATTGATAACATTCTTTTTTTGTTCCTATTTTATAACATAATAAAAGTGATCAAGCTGAGAATGAGAACTAATAAGGAAAAAAAAAAACTTATCCACAAAAAATAAAATTGTATTTCTTTACAATCTGGTAAGCTTAGATTTGCCAAGAAGCAATTGTTCTGTCAGCATCATGTGAACAACAGGGTTTGTACACAGAAAAAATTATAAATGACATCAAGAACAAAATTAAACCCACTGAAAAAAAGCAACTGTATCTTACCTCTGCACTGAATGCATAATATTTGTAAGATATCTTATTTCAACAAACAATATAAGATCTAAATTCAGACAGAAAATAGCATATTCAGATTGCTGAGATAGATCAAAGCCTTCATTTACTGGAATGTCAGATTTTGTTTTTCATTGTTTTTGTATCACAGATTTACAATAAAATTGTAACAGTATCTGCGAAATGTAAAAGCAAGTACATTCTAATAAGCACCGATACTACAAATTAACTTTGAAAATTTTATAATTTACATTCAGCATGACATTAATTAAATGTAGCCAGTTTGGATTTCATGCTCAGATATACTGTGCATGTTTTGTTTTGTTTTGTTTTGTCTTGTTTTCTGTATAGAGGAGAAACCTGTAGTCTTTGCCAATTTAATTAATAGACCACAGAAAGATATTTCAGGGGATAGTATTTTTTATGAATTCACCCACAGTACGGTTCTCTCTACGTATTTCAGGTACTGCATCTCTCAGCATCTGCAATCATTCAGTTTTGTTTGTATGTTTCCATAGCCACAACATCATATGCATATGAATTATTTACAAATTGTATAAAAGTCTGCCTTTGTTTGCATGGTAGCAATGAATTCCCTTACCAACAGAAGAATATTTTAAGGATTGAAGTTCTTCTTAGAGAGAAGGGACTGCTGAGTATTTTGCAAGCAGAAATTATCAGGAAGCCCCAGGGTGTCTCCTCACTTTCCTGCTCTACTCCCGCATATTAGGGAAAAAGTAGATGGTTGATTTCATTTCTTAGGCTTTTACCAGCTATGGCGGATTCTTTGTCAGGTCCTAAAGGCTATACCCTCTCCCAGAATTTCAAAGAGAAAGTCAAAGTGCCCCTCTTCGTAACAGAGGAAAGCTGTTGAAAGCTGAAAGCTGAAGTCTCTTTCCTCTTCTCACCTCACCTAATTAGTGATCAACTGCTAACTCTTAATTACTCTGCAGCTCAGATTCTAGCAGTGATAACTAATCTGAAAAGTGAAAAGGGAAAGTGTGTTTCGTGTTTTTCACCATGGCCATCAGACTACTGCTGGTTTGCTTGAATGATGTAAGCTCTACAGTATGGCAGTTAAGCACAATATTGATGCCTCCATGCCCAGGCTAACAGAGCATGGAGATCATGAATATGCTGATTCATAAGGATTTTCATTCTGTCATCCTTCTTTCATGAAATTATCTTGATTTTCTCTCATTTTTTCCCCTCTATTATTATGAACTGAGAAATAATATCTGAACTACAGTTTCAGGGTTTTAATAATTCCCGCAGATAGCTGTAGTGACTGCATTAAGGAAGCAAGAATAACTGTTCATTGAAACTTTGAGTGATCAAGATTTCTTAGTTTCTTGATTGGGAAAAAAATAAAAACTATCTTCACTAAAAATAGTACTTAGTTTTGGGAGGGTTTTTATATCTTTCTTTCTTACAAAGAAAAGGAAAGGAAAGGAAAGGAAAGGAAAGGAAAGGAAAGGAAAGGAAAGGAAAGGAAAGGAAAGGAAAGGAAAGGAAAGGAAAGGAAAGGAAAGGAAAGGAAAGGAAAGGAAAGGAAAGGAAAGGGAA
>JAPSGF010000089.1:2354876-2368156 GCA_035772895.1 Perdix hodgsoniae
TGTAGGGAAGGGAAGGGAAGGGAAGGGAAGGGAAGGGAAGGGAAGGGAAGGGAAGGGAAGGGAAGGGAAGGGAAGGGAAGGGAAGGGAAGGGAAGGGAAGGGAAGGGAAGGGAAGGGAGCACTTCTTGTATGGCAGATACAAGCAAATATGTTGTCAATACACTGGTGTAGCATGGAAATGTTCTTTGTCTTCAAATATCAGTATAAAATAGAAGATTAGCTCTCGGAGAAATGTATGGGATATAGGAGTGCATGCTCTGGTATGTTACTCTTGCCAAATCAGCTTACAGATTACTTTTAATATACTTTTTTTTTTTTTTAATCACTATTTAGATTTTCCTTGACTTATGTAAACATTTTATTTTAAGATCATAAGTTGCGAGATTGACAAGTTTGTTGTAAAAACTGTGAATTGTCATAGGATGACCCACCATGTTTTTGTGTAGCATTGAAAATATGCTGAGAAATTTACTGCTTCAGCGTTTTAAAAAACTGCTAACATCCAATGGTTCAGACCATTGCCACTCAGGACTTGTCTTGAATACACATTTTCAATGTAGGTCGGCATGCAGGACAATTTGCCTTCCCTAAGATTAAATACTGACATTACAGCAGTGGAAGAAGTCAAGATGCAGCACATAAAAGCTGAGAACAAATTTATTTATTTATTTATTTATTTGTTTGTTTGTTTATTTAGACCGAGTTTGAGTAGAGCGCATGTAGGCTGGGAGAAGCTGCAGAAAAATAGATCAAGCTGTCAGAAGAAAGAGTCATATCATTAATGCTGTGTATTATGAGAATTATCTGCAAAGGATTGCCATAGATTTTACTGAATCACATTTTTCAAAGTCAAGACTGAACAGTGCTGCAGTTCAAACAAAATATTTTGGGCTTCTGTGATAGTATGTAGGTAATGGGTTGGATAAGATATGCTTGGATAATGCTTGGATAAGATAATACTTACTCCTGGATCTGAAAGTTGAAACTTGTTCTTTTGTTGTTTACCAGTGAAGGCTTGGTAATGTCCCAGGAAAAGGTATTTCGGATCTTGCTGCTTTAAGCCTGTATACATCATCCTGGTTTAAAGCACATAATTTTAGTATTTAAGATTTTGTTGCTGCTGTTCATTATTCTTCTTGTTTCATTGAAGTTCCACCTGAAGACACTGACTAGAAAACCAGATACTCTATAAATATTTGAATAAGCACTGCATATTCAAGTAGGTTAAGATTCAGAATGGGTAAATATGCAATAAGGATACAGTTTGCAACAATATTATGGAGAATTTGACAAACGTTATTATACTTAAAATTCCACACAAAAGAGCATAAATTACAAAACTGTTGCCAAACCAGGTCAGTCTTTAACACCCTCCGTAAGTGCCCTCCTCCTGCACTGCCCTCAGTGCCTGCAGGGCCTCTTCTCTCCCACTGCTCACCCTTCTCTCCCAGCTGCTGTCACACAGTGGTGTTTCCTCCCTTAAATCTGCTGTCCCAGAGCACACCAGCATCACTCATGGCTCAGTTCTGGCAGTGGCAGGTCCCTGTTGGAGCAGCTGGAGCTGCTCTGCTATCATGGGGCATTGCAGGGCTCTGCTCACAGAACATCTCTGCAGCCTCCTGCTACTGAAACATTGCCTGTAAGCATAATATAATTGTTAACAAAAGATGCACGTTAATGTTAAAAACATTGTATTCCTGATTCAGGTCATGTGCCTACAAGCAGTTAGGGTGAGAAAAATATGCAAAAGCAATTATGGAAGGTACAATACTTAAGCTACAGTTAGAATGCGCATGAACTTACAAATACTCCATGTATTCTTCATTACTTCTGTACAAAATTTTAATGTGTAAAAAATATTAAAAACACCATTTGCACTGATGGTTCAGTTTATTTTGCATTTTACATACAGGAAATGTGCTAGCTCATTTTCAATAGTTCAGTTTTACAACAGATTTTAGTAGTGTTTCACACTACTTCGTAAAGCAGTGTAGTCGTTTCACTATGCTTCATTGGGTCAAACTATAAGTATTACAGAGGCTGCAAAAAAAAAATTATATAAAAAAAGATTATATAAACCAATTTACATAAAATACATTCTAAATAGTCCTGTGTTGCTGCTGTGTGAGCTAAACAGCAGCCAGTCTTTTTACATGAACAGCTGCTGCTTGCTGAAAGGACAGATGAAAATGGATGGATTGGGTCAACATTAGCAGGGCTTCTGGTGAAGGAAGAAAAAGATCTTCTATGTGCACAGATGTTTCCACAGCAGGATCCAGTGCAACCAGCTTTTGCCAAGAACTGGGTTTATTTACTTGTTTTAGTTTTATTTATTTACTTCACTGGTGGTTTCCAAAGTTAGTTTTCTTCTACACTTCAGTTTAAACTCTGCATATTATTTCAAGACAGGCATCTGAATTTGTCCATAACTTTTTTGTTCATGTGAACTAATCTTTCAGAATTATGCATGGTGTTAGTGCTATACAGTGGGTTTGAGTGACTTTATGATGTCAGAATAATGCATGTTTGAAAAATGCTTATCTTTCTCAGTTTTTAAAGTATGCATAACGTGGTCACAGAATGTGTAAAAGAAGACAAAGGGAGTTTCTAAGTACTAAAGTAAATGCTGAAACAGCTTTTCCCACAGGGTATATTTAATCTTTAAGACAACGCTATTATTACTACATCTATACTCATATAGAATCGTTAGAATAGTATAGAATCCTTCTGCTTCTCCAACCTATCATTCACTGTGTATAAATCCCTGTCAGACATGCAGAACTGTTTTTTTTTTTTTTTTTCTTTCGAGTCACATTCACAAAAAGACAGTCAATCCCCATATTTTTAATCTCTTCTATTTGTTGTGCTTTTCAGAACTTCTCAAATTCTCATAAATTTATCACTTGGTTAGGCTTAGAATAAACCATATCTTGATTGTTCCAGCATTAGTTTTTCATAAGATCCTTCCATGTGGTCATTGGTTATGTGTCTTCTTATATTATCTACAGAAAAATGCCTCTAAATGATGCTGTAAAGTACGTTTCTAAATGAAGTGTTGCAAGATGCCTAGAAATCTCTACCTATATAGTTATGTCCTTTTATCATCCAGAGAAAGCAAATAAGAACAAAGGTTAAAGATCCATTGAAATCTCAGTAGTAAACAGTGACAAAACAGAAAGACATTTTTATAGTACAGCTTTGGAAATTAAGATTTGCTTATGAAGAAGACTATCTGGTCTTGAACATTATAAATGAAATCTCAGTAGTTTATAACTCAGTAAATTAACGGTGTGATCTATGCAGAAAAATTATTCTACAACCTTTAGATACTTTCTTAGCACAAACACAAGCTAGATGAAATTTATACTATATTTCTCTTTGAAATCAGCTATTTATTGCTGTAATTCCATGTATAAAAAATAGGCAATTTGTTACAGTCAATAGTTGAAATCAGTCATTTGGATATATGTAATTTCCTGATGACTTCACTATAAAATGGATATATTCACCTTAGGACAAAGCTAAACTCAAAAGCATCAAGTTTATATACATTAAGGACTTTATACACAAATGGAAACATATTTCCATCTCACTTTAAGACAAAACTTTCCTAAGTTGTTGGGAAAAGTATTACATGAACACAGAGGAAAAGATTTTTTATAACATAATGAAACAAAGCAAAATCATATGGAACTTTTCAAATTAATGGCAATAGATCTACATTTTGATGTATCTTAAAAAAAAACAAAAAAAAAAAAAAAACAAGGACAATATTTTTCACTCTTTTCACTGTTCATACATTCTTATTTGTCATATGGATTTTTTCATTACTGTGTTCTGATTTTATAGGAAGAACAGACTCGGGAGAAAGTAAAAATTCCTAGCGATTGACCAAAACTGCACTTTAATGTTCTGAAAATCACTTTCCAATGAAAATACTGTGTGTTGTAGACCTTTTTGTTTTCCCCCAAGTAAGATGGCTTGGCTTCATAGAAGAATGTACAACAGTATAAAGTGGCTAACTGATAAGAAGATCAAATATAGCTTATATTACTCATGTGGTTGTCAGCATGACTTATAAGCAAATCATCTTGTAAATGAGCTGTAAAATATTCTGTTCAAATGAAATTATTAACTACATTTATGAATGGATTTCTTAAGAATGGAATTTAGTCATGTTTTAACTTCTTCAGTTGTATGCCAAGGACAGAGAGAGTTAGCAGAAACCTGAGTTTTCAAAACATAGCATATTTCTATTAACTGGATTACTCCTGTTTGCTTAAGACCAGTCCATGCAGATTAGAAGGAAATTCCTGGGTGAACACGACAGGGCTATACAATATCTTGTTGTTGAGTTCTGTTAAATTATTGTGATTATGACTATCATTTTAGTTAAATTAAAAGCATGCAAGTGAATTTGAATGAGTTTTAGCATGATAAAGGCAACAGATGTGCTTGGGAAATAGAAGGGTTCATTTACAGTCTGTTTGGTTGTTAGGTTCCTGGCAGAGGGCAAGATTGTTTTTTCTTGTTGTTTTTGTGTTGTTTTTAATTATGGGAAATGGCTGTTCAGTTGAGCAAGATGATGGTAAACTTATTTATGAAGTGGACCAGCAGCATGCGAAGAGACAGTGATACACGTTAGCACAATCTGAGAATATTTTTCCAGTTACAAATATTGAGGTCACTTCATGACACTAAATAAACTATGTCCTTAGGGACTCAATAAATTAGCCATGTATAAAAACCTTCAAAAAATTTTTATAAGTATTGTGTAAGGTCCTAAGAATCGACAAGGAAAGAAAACTATAACTTCTGTAAATGCTCTGGAAAGCTGGTAGGAAGCTGAATGTCTGCATACAGTTTTGAAACAGTGTTGCGCATACTTATGAAAATAGATAATTTGCTGATTTTCCCCCTCTTTATCTTTGCTAATTTGTAATTTCTTATTTTAACGGACATTTTGTGCTAATTATTTTCTTCTTTTCTCTCTAACATTTCTTGACAGTAGCTGTCCCAGTATAAAATCACAAAAATCTCCTTGTCTACCGATAGTATTTTCAACAGATATCTTTCTATGAAATCCTTGAAAAAATACCTTTTCATTATTCCATCGATTAACTTAGCTATTTTTGCCATGTGACTCCCAAACTCTGTGGAATACTTCAGAGAGAAAAAAAAAAATCTCATCTCCTGCACTGTCTATAAGAGACATTCATAATTTCTATTTAATTAGATTTTTTTTTCTATTTTTATTGAGAAGATCTTTAAATCAACATGAGAAAAAATATGACATAGGAATTTGATAAGAAAAGCATTTCTTGGTGAGTTTGAGATAGCCAGCTACAGAAGAATAGGATAACTTAAAGGGGGGAAAGATTTCCTTCCAAATCTTTTAATTTCTACCATACCTGAAGCTCTGCATTTTCAAATACGGGAAAAATAAATAAATAGATAGATAGATAGATAGATAGATAGATAGATAGATAGATAGATAGATAGATAAGAACAGTTCTTACTAAGAAATAGTTAACAAAGGAAAGGATATTGGTTGTGGTAATAGCCTCAGGTTTGACATGCATGACTTCAGTTCAGCACAGGATTCTAGGATGCCATCAGCCAAGTCAACTATGATGACATTTTATAAGCACTTGGGCAACCTAGACATAACAGTCCATTTTCAAAAGTCATGCAGATAATCTACATGAATTTTCAAAGGGGAATAAGCTGCTTTTCAGAATTATGTTTTATAGCCTACATAGAAATTAGCCAAATTTTAGTTTATTTTCTTTCTACTAAATGAATAAATAAACCACAATAAAATGAACTTAAATCTTTCTTAGAAAATGGACTTAGGAATGAATACTTTATCATATAGGAATATCTGATTTTTTATTTTTTTTTTTACCTTAACTTTTTGAGACTATGATATCACATCTTAAGAGGAAGATAATTCTACCAGATATAGATAGGTGGGTTAGGGTAAATTCATTAGTATATGTGAAGCTGACACAGATTTTGATGAGGATATAAGATGGAAAAATTTTCAGTGGTTATTTGCCTTTTTTTTTTTTTTTTTTTTTTTTTTTTTTACCTCTAACACAAAAATGTTTGGCTAGCACTGAGAGAAAAATGTATTTATTTACCTTTGAAACATAATCCTGAAGGACAACATTTCTTGAAAGCCCAGAGTCCTAATACATAAGCAAAGTCTACTAAGGTCTCACATTATCAGATCAACTGTGTCTTATCATTTCTTTGTGTATAAGAATGTAGATATGTATAAAAAATGAAGGTTTTGTATACGATTGTAAATCATGTAAAAGAATCTAGACTCCTAGCAAATGCAATTAATGAAACAGTGTGTGATGATTGGTTCTTTCTCATGTAAAGTTACAGAAATGAAATGAATCATCTTGATCTGTATAGTACAGCTACTTCTAAACCATCTCCTTGTAACATTCTACCCTACTTCACAGAACACTGTTAAAATGTTTTGTATTGGGGATGTTCAGAATGTTAATGCACCTGTCATTTTCTATCCCTGATTTCATAAAAGTATGGCACTTAAAAGAATCAAAGTAGAAAATTTGAAAGCAAACTGCCCTTAATGCAATATACAGAGTTTTGTTTCTTGTTTCTAATTATTTTCACTGAAAGCCACACCTTTTCTTCTGAAATGTAACTTCCTCCACAGAGCATTTACACTTTTTTTTTCTGTTTCTCAATTTAACGTTATAAATCCTAGATTAGTACTTTCAAATCTGTTGTCAATGCTAAGTACAGAGATACCATTCATTTTATTAATAGACAGATCTTCTAATATTGTATTTCTCCTTTGCTTTCTTTTATACTCTTATTACTGAGAACAAAAGACCTGTGTGAGGATGTTGAGGGAGCTCTTGTTTAACATTTCAAGGAGAAGAGTTCCTTCTTTTCAAAGAGGTTGTGAAATTTCCAACTCTGAATCTTTTAAATACTTGCATAATTAAACCATGACAAATCTCCATGTTAACAATGGCCTCCTTTGCCATGGAGGTTGCTCTAAGTGACCTTTTAAGAATCCTTGACACCAGCCTTTTGAGAATATCGTACAAGAAAACCCATCTGTCCTTAATTCTCAGTTTCTGTTAGAATGAAAAGGTACACATTTACAAAGTAACTTTTTCTGAGGCAAAGCACTTATTTGTATTAATAAGGTAATATAGATGATCTCTAGGTAAAAAAGCAAGATGTTATTACAGTGTGCGTTCAGATTCTATTTCTGCAGCTGGGAAATGGGCTGTGATAGTAGCACTTTTCCAGCATTTTACACTGGAAACTTGTACATGAGCCTTTTAATGACATGATGATGGTTTCAGATTGGCATAAGGATGCTCTGCAACAGAAAAAAAACAGCAGTTTTATTGTGTGAATGGCAGTTTAAGTATCAGTATGACATGGTCTTGTACTTCAGATCTGCAGAAAGAACTGGAGCAAAGACAGGTGGTCCATTGTTACTTTGCAGCTCTTATATATTGCAAAATATGGTTAGCATTTCTATTCATCTTTTTCACTTTTTTTTTTTTTTAAGCCCCCAAAATGTAAGATTTTTCTTCAAGCATATGGAAGAATAACACACAAAAAATACTGCCATTATCTTTATCACAATTCATTTCAGCTTACTGCTACAAAGAGTGTTACTCCCATCTTGATTCTGGCAAGAAACCAGGCAAGGACACTGGCATGAGGAAGAGATGTATTGTAAATAGAGAACTGTATGGTAGCATTGTCAGGGAAAGTCTAATAACAAGGAATAAACGAGGTGACAGAGAATGATGGCCAGATGAAGATGAAGACAGAGATAAGGCAATTATTCCATAGAAGTTATAGTAAATTATATTACTTGCATACTATTGCTGTTGAACTAGGAAAATTAAATAACTCAAATCTTTGAAAGTCTGAGGAGAGCCAGAGATAAACTTTTTTTTTAGTCTGGCTCTCAATCAATTCCTGATAGATGATGATGATGATGATGATGATTTTAATTTTCTTAAGAACAAAGATCATATTGTCTTCAATAAAGAACATTCATTTTCTTCTTTCTTTCTTTTTTTTTTTTTTTTCTTTTAGGAGTATTATGTAGATTGCTCCAAAATCATGCTTTCTATTTATTGCCAAAGAACACAACAACACTATTTGATAGAGAAAATTTTCAGCCACAAAATATTGCTTTTCAACACCTGTCACCACCATTGGTCAATTTGCATGGATGAGCTGATCAAGACACTCCTTGTTTCATGCTGTGACAGCTGTGCAGGACCATCCAGACTGCTGCTTCTCTTTCACTTCACAGTCACTACTGCCGAAATTCACCCTTCACTGTGCTCGCATGTACTGCTTGGTTCCATAAACATTTAGCAAATTAATGAATGTCAGAGGGTGCCATCTTTTTCCCCATGGAGGAATTCAGTGACACGCCTTTGCTCCAGATGTACTTTCATGTCAGACACTATTCTGTCAGACTGCAGCTCCTCTGCCACCTGTCACACAGCAACAACATGTAACAGGATATGGGTGGGAAGGTTCAACCTTTGCTGCCATAACACCAACATCCGCCCCTGACACTGTGGATCAACATCATAAAATAGGAGACATCATTTTCAAAGCAGCCTTCATAGAAACCAGGAATGAAGACATGGGCTGCTTCAACGGGTACATCTAATACTGAATTACTGTAATATGTTTAAGCGATATTGCAGGGAAAAAAACAGGGAGGATAGTTTATCTGTCTTTTTTAGGATTTTGAACATCACAAAGCCATGAAAACCCAGCTATCACAGAAATGTAGGATGAAACAGTTATACACATTATTGTCATAATGCATAGGAAGAAATCCGAGAACTCCCCTAAGTCAACATCCTCTTCTTGTAGAATAAAATGTAATATCTTTTGACACAACAGTTTGAACAAACTCCTCCCTTTCTGACAATATATGTTTTGCAGATGTTCCAGACAACTTAATCCTGACGTCTTGAACACATTTTCTTCTAGTGAAGAGAAAATCAAAAGTGAACTAGGATGCATCTTTTGCATAAAGGATCTAAATGATGCATCAAGCTTTGAGACTCTTGAAGGTGAAGGAAAGAGAGAAGATATAAAGATAATCCGGGAATAAAAGTGATGATGACCTAGCCCTCATTGTTATCTGTTCAGCAGCAAACCAGGGCATCATTACTTGTCTCTTCCACGTGGCTTTCTCCTCAATAAAATCCTGACACTTCTAATTCTGTAAATTGAGTCCCTCCCTATTTCACAAAGTTACAAATACTAAATGTACATTGTTAATATATGACTTTTTGAGTCATCTGTTCTATCATATGCTCCTATCTTCCCAACTATTAAAAAGTAGGAGAAAGACTACATTTTCTATACAGTTGCTAAAACCGCTTTCATTTCTCCAGTGCTGAAGTCAGTACTTGGGAGGTGGCAATCAAATATATGCAAGGGATGAGAAAGGGATCTGGGGGTTCTGGCTGACTACAAGTTGGAGATGAGTCAGCAGTGTGCCCTGTGGGCCAGAAGAGCCAACCATACTTTCTAGTGCATTACAAACAAACAAACAAGAAATAAATGAAAATATTAACTGTTATGTGCATGGAATATTAGTTACTGAGTTCTGGCTTTACTTTTTAGCAAGCCCTTCCATACACAGCTTTGTGTGAACATGTTCCTTCTTTACTCTTTCTTTAGCCCCTGACCTACCTCAAGGAACTTCAATGAGCACTAAAGCTCACTCTTCCCCTAAAGAGCACAGTATGTTGTCTGCACTTCACTCAGTTCCACATGGGTTAATCTCTACAGAAAAAAAACACCAACAAGCAGTAATTAATCAGAATTTCATTCAGAGTCCTTGCAGATCTGAAGGAATTGTAATAAGACTTGTTTACAATTTTGTTATTTGTCTGTATATTGCTTTTTCTGCATCTTACGTATTCAAGAAAAGTTAGTTCTGAAGCAGCCGTTTTGTAACAAACTTCACTCACATAGAAAAATTCACTACACGAAGCTTAAACTAAGCCACTGGGGATCTTTCTTAAGCCTAAAATGCATAGTAAAATCCTGTGCTCTGAAAACTGGAAGTTGTGCATCTAGCTCTTTGTAGATGTAACCTCGGCAGTGAGCTTCCCCACTGCCACTCTGTTCCTTCAGCTACATGAATTTTCCATTTTAAGCTGGCTGGTCAGATCTAGGTTTGGCAGTGAAATAACTATGACATGTATCATCACCTTCAACTCAGCTGCAAAGGTTGATGCCAGAGGCAGAGCTGCAGGCATAAATAAATAAATATATTAAAGTGGCCCACAGTGGTGTTTGTGCTATGTTGCAGTTGCCATGGCAACAAGCTTACAAATTTTATAACGCCCAATACACTGGCCCCTTTTTACTATTTACCCTACGCTGATATATTAACTATAATAATTAACTGCTAACAAGATAAAAACTGGTTCAAAGACAATATAGTGACCCTATGCTAGTTTCCAGGCATTTAGTTCTTGTTTTATGTTTTACATTTGTAGAAATAAACACATCTTTGTTGTCACTGTCAATCAATGTTCTTTCAGCCTTCTTGATTAACTGACTTTGACAGCAGCTGCATGTAAGTTGAGTTCTACAACATTTGTTCAGGTTCTTGATCTTTGCTAGTATAAAAGTAGTAAAATTATTTTAAATTTAATGGTTATTGCAAGATAAGTGTTTTTGATTGAACAAATTAGTAGGATCATGCTTCATTGCTCAGCTTCTGTCATTCTACTTTGAAGTAGTTAACTTTCAAGCAGTTTTAAGGAGATTGAGAAGCTGCTAAGATAAAACATGACAACTGAGATATATGACCAGAGATAGATCTCTGCATTACTGCATAAGAATAAAAGATACTGTTCTAACTCTATGTGATAGATTAATAAAAAATGCATATTGTGGTCTTTTTTGTATCCTATAATTATCATATTAAAATATTTTGGTTTATGATCTTCTTAAAAAAGCCAAAAATAATACAATGAATACACATTTTCAGAGAGCCTAAAACATTCTGCAAATATCCATAACAAGTTTAGATTACTGAAAAGAATATCAGTGATTCATTCACTTAAATATGAGATCCATATAAGTTTAAGATTTTCATTGGCTATTATATTAAAGTTTTAGTTTTCCTTGCTAATAAAGTTTGAGTATGGTTTGTGTACCTTCTGTTCTCTTCTGTTCTTGAATTTAAGCCATAGAAATATGATGACAGTGGTGCTGCCCCATGGCAGGCCAGAGGTGGGAAGCACGGGCTTGAAGGGAGTCTGAATCCTTCCTTGTTCACCCTGACAAATGTCTTCTTCATGACTTCTTAAGTACCTTCAGCAATTGACCATATACCTTCTGGAAGGACAGATAACACTTCAGCTAGTTCTGAATCCTGCATTCATAGTGCTCTTCTAAAGCCAGGTTTCCAGGAACAACAGTGCAAAATGTAGTTTACTATTGCTGTACGTATGTAATTAAGGTTCTTTTAATGAATTCTTGTAATTTAGTACAGGGATTGCACTGATGCAAAATGATATTATAAATAAAAGAACTACAAGAAAAACAGCACTCCTGGATTTCCTGAAGCAACTGGAGAAAACCCTTATTTATTTATTTTTTCCTCAAACAAAAACAACTTTAAAGAAGCCTGGTAGTTAATCTAAATATTCAGTAGTGAATCAGGAGATTACCCTACTTCCTCTGGAACAATAAAGACTACTTAAAGTAGGGGTGATCTGTCTATTTACATCTTCAGTCAAGGTCAAGAAACCATTTTGCAATTGCCTTTTTAAGTTAAGACATTGAAAATGGTGCTTAAAGTGATCTGGTGAATATTTTAGTAGAATCTTGCAGGGGCTTTCACTGAAATGTGTACTCGTACAGAGCTGCAACTCAGAATTACAGTTCAAGCATGCAAAATTTAAATGATCATTAGTGCTCGTTAAGATCAGAAGAAAAAGTCTGGAAAAAGAGCTGCTTTTTTATTTTTAAGGTTTAAAGTATGAATATCAAACATACAAAATATTCTTGTACTACTCCCTAGACTTAAGTAAAATAAAACTCTTGAACAGGCAGTTTAATATCATGAGTTTGTCACATCACAGTGACAGTTTTAGAATAGTTCTATAGAGCAGGGCAGGATGATAAGTGGAATATCAAATAAGATGATACATTTTTAATAATTTAAGTAAATCATAAGTAGAATGACAGCAATAAGCCTATGGAAAGAAAAATGTAATATGGCTGAACGGCTTATATTCTACTAGGAGATTTTCAATTCCTACAGTAAATTATACTGAACTAAATCTATTATTATGAAGATATCATTGAACATGTCTGCCTTCAGCTGTTATGAATTGGAGTAGACCAATTCAAACCTATCAAAAAGCTTTTATCAAGTGAGAATAATGATTTTCACACTGTATGGGAACTGCTGAGTCACAGCCTGAACCTCACTGATCACCTGAGGCAAGCAATGAGTCAGCCACGGGAACACAGGTGAAGGCAATCTGCCTGTGCTGCAGGAAGGGGTGGAGCCTGGCTCCACCTCTCCTAGACCCATTTAAGAGCTGACTACCAGTGCAGAAAGTTCTCTTCTGGAGATCCAGTCTGCTGGTGTTTCCTAAGTGAGGCCAGGATACAGGTGAGTATCTTATCTATTCTCTGTGTTGTTTTGCTTAACTCTTTTGTTTATTTCATTATTATAACATCTTAATATTCTTTGATTATGCACACACTTTATTTTCTCTTCTTTCAAAATAAAGATAACTGTACAGCACTGTATAGAAATGTAGAATCATAGAATTGTTCAGGTTGGAAAAGACCTTAAAGATCATTGAGTCCAACCATGACCTAACCATGCTGCCCAAATTCTAACAACCCTCCACTCAATAATGTCTCTGAGGACCACAGCCAAATGGTTGACTCAGTCACCTCTCTAGGGAGCCTATTCCTGTGCTTAACAGCATATAGTACATACCTTTAATTTTCTTTTTGTGCATTTGGCAGCATTTCCATTCAGCATTGCTAGTTTCTTATTTTGATGTATTTTTAATATTAAGCACAGAGAAACTTCTGTAAAACTGAAAAAAAACACAGGATTTATTAAGTGAGAATTTATTAAGTGCAGTCATTTGAAAGATTTTTTTAATTTTGTACATTTTTAGTTTGAAATACTGTATCTGGAAGTGGCGAAGTCATTTACGTGGAAGTGGCGAAGTCATTTACGT